>BACB01005543.1:0-12728 GCA_000338015.2 Ganoderma multipileum BCRC 37180 | reverse complement strand
CTATTGGGTTTCTGAGAGCAATACATTGATATCGGAATCGCTTCGGACGATTTTAAAGCGCTTGAACATGGTGAACTAGATTGTTGTAAGAAGAACATGCAGCAAAGCTGGACGTTGATAGTTGAAATCAAGCTAAACCTGGGCGCTGACACTTGACAAATAGGGCCAAATACGAGACCGAACCTGAGTGTTGCACTTGAAACCTTGGCGAACTACTTTTTGTACAGATCTACCGTCATAGTAGTCAGTATGTAGTAGATAGAAGACTCCTCCTGTAGACTCGCTAGGAATGTATCCAGGACAATATATTTCGTTTGCGCCGTGGGGCGCCACTCGGGAGGAGGCACGCTGCCAGGCCGCTCCGCACAAGTCGGCCTCTAATGCTGTCACACCCAGCTCGGACTGTGCGTACGATGTGGTTATGCACGGGTTCGGACAGCAATGAGACGGGTGTTGGTGGGCGTGCCAACCTTGTTCTGGGTGCAGGCGGCGTAAAAGGGGATGCAATTTCTGAGTGCATACACCCACCCATACACTGGTAGATGGATCTTACGCATGCATTTTGAGTCAAGCTGGGGATATCGTACAAGCGTTCTAAAACTACATCTCGATTGGTGCCGGTTTCACCTCGCGAAGGATGCCTCGGTGTATCCTAAAGAACGTCCGTTGATCATGCACCGGGAGCGCTCCAGTTTTCGTTCAGTCCTTGGATCTTATCGTGGTCCGCGAGGTTCGGTTTAGACTCGTACACGGTCAGTACGGGGTCAGACTTGCGCTGTAGGACCGTGTCACGTCAGAAGCTGCGGTGGATATCTAAGTGGATCGTGAACTTACTTCGCTCCATTGTCCAAGGAAACCGACGTAATATATGCGGGTCGTGTCCGCGCCTTGCGACGCTGGAAAAAACAACGTCATAGACGTCAGGTTCGGGAACTTTGCTGGCCTATATTCCTGTTAGCTGGAAACATGCTTTTCTCTGCCATCACAGAGGTCCATGAGAATTGATACGCACATGACGTGATACTCGCCGACCTCACGATCTTGAGGGATCGTGAACTCCTGAACAGGTTTCTTGTCTTCCAGATCGGAGAAGTCAAGGTGCTCTACGTTCGGAAACTGCAGAACATATGTCATACCTGGTTGAGGATCATTCAGGAAAATGAGCGACCTACGAGAGATACTTTCGCCGCGGTTTGATCCCCTGGCCCCGTCTTCAGCAATAATGCCCGTAGCTTGACCGAGCCGGTGAATGGAATGCGGATGATCCTACAGGTCCATAGATGTGAGATCGTGTACGAAGACCACCAGCCTGAGGGCATCCGTACATCTGGTCGTCCGCATCGGACTCTAGATACTGGACATGAAGTTGTAAGCCAGCCAAGTTGGCCAGAGCACAGTTGCACGTACTGCCTCCTCATCTAATCGCTGATCCCAAGGCTTGATGACTTCTGGTCCTTTGCCAGGTTCTTCTGCGTTCAGCGCGACCACATTCGCGCGGTCGATGCGCGAAAACAGGTTGTCCCTATATCCGATTTCCTCAGGGAGGCCATGGTCGTGGTCATGATGGTCGCTTTCGTCGTGGCAGCCTCCGCCATGAGAGTGATTGTGGGCCATCCTCGGCCTCCGCAAGCTGATGATAGAAGGCTGGTAGTATTGGTTGAACTACAAACGGCAGTGTGCCGGTGGCGCGGCAGACAATCCACCTTGCGCCACAGTGGCCAAACAAGGCCAAACAGTTCGCATAGGCGCTGCTCAAAAAGTTTGCGTGCGCTTGCTGGCATTCCTGGTTCATACCCATTCGACTACGCAGGCTACAGTCATCGCAGCAACTGTGTTCCGAGTTGCAGGTGAGTTGGCATTCAGTTGCGTACCCTAAATGATGGTACTTGTAATTTGCGTTCGACCGCCTTCGCCCTCACACCAAAGGGGTGCACTCGCCTGTGCGCCCTGGGGGCGAGGGTATGAGACAACTTACCTTTTGCTGATACTCTTGCCCATCCTCGATATCGAGCTAATGTAACGTCTTATAGGTACTTTGTTGTCCTTCCCAAGATTGATACGTGATGTTTGGGCAGTTGCATTCCTGTATTATATAGGTTGAAGCACTTCTATGATTGTCGAATGATATGTATGACTAGATTCACTACTGTATCTCTTTCGACTCAGTCGTATCGAGCAAGCTGACGGACTAAACCAAACATATGAATAATGTACAAACATTGTATAGTAAGAGTCGTAACGCGTAACATTGCAAACGCAAGTCCGAGCAGTCGTCCACCTCCCGCATCTCAACCCTACGCCCGCGTCGCCTTCTTACCCCTCCCTCTCCTCCCTCTCGCACCCATCCTCCCCTTCCGACTCCGCCCCGACGCCGCACTCGCGTCCGTCAACTGCGGCAGCGTCATCTCCTTCTCCACGTCCCTATCCAGCTCCATCTCCCACCCCTCCCTCCTAGGCATCCCATCCTCGGGGTTGAACAGGTACTTCAGGCGGTCGAGCTCCCCGTTCTGGTGCGGGTCCGCATATGCGACGCGCAGGCTCTCGTTCGTCTCCGCCCCGACGTAGCTGCTGCCTCCGCCCTCCGCCTCGTCGCCAGAGGACGACGCGCGCCGCGGCTTCTTCGCTGACACGCGCGCGTCGGGGAGCTGCGGGACGAGCTCGGGTTCGGGGGGCGGGACGGGGGAGGCGGCGGCGGCGAACACGGACGCGGGGCTTTGGGCGGGGGTGCCGAGGAGGTCTGTGCAGGACATGTTGGACTGTTGTGTGGTCAGTTAGCTATGAGTTAAGGGTTGTGTTGAGAGGTGCGACGTACCGTCGTCCGTTGCAATGGCTTCAGCCGCTTTCCCAGCCTCGAATCTTGCGCCTTCAGCTTCTTCGCGGACAGCGTCTCTTCCTTCACCTTCTCGCGTTCTACCTCGGCCTCGTCGTCTTCGTTTGGTCGCTTGCCGAGCAACGTCGTTAGCCGAGTTTGAAGGACCACCGTTGCCTGTCTGGCGGGCTTCGCCGGGGTCCGAGGGAGAGGTGCACTGTCCTGCGGTGTTGGCATGCCGGGCATACGCATAGGAGAGGGTGATTCGGACGAGGGGATCCGGTCTTCATACACTCGCGACGGTATCGATACGCTCTCGCCCTCTTCTGGCATAGGCTGCGTCACAGGCATGTCCTCGTCACGGTGTGGAGGCGTCCGCCCTGGCCGTCGAGGCGTAGCAGGCGGACGCGGCGAAGGCATAGGCTGGGAACCACCGAGAAGGAAGTTCGGCATTCCAAACGTCTCCATCTGGTCCGCCTGGCCGGGTCGTGGTTCGTTCGACGATGCTGGGTCGTAGTAAGAAAGCGACTGCGAGCGCGGTTGCGCGTCGTCGGCGTGCGCGTTCGTGATGTCGATCATCGTGTCCGTCGCCTTCCCCTTGCCCTTCACGTCGGCCTTGGGCGGGATCGTTGCTGGGGGCTGCGATGCCATCCACTCGTCCTGCGCTGCGTCGCGTGGGCGCTGAGATTGTAGCTGGAGGTCGAGCACGGGATCTTCGTCCTGCGGAGGTGGAGCGGCGGCGATAGGGATCTCCCCGGTGTTTGCGATGGAGGCCAGCCAGGTCATGTCGACGATTGGGATGCTCAGCTCTCGCGCCTTGTCTGCCTTTGCGCCCTCACCTGATGGGCAGAGGAGGTGCGTTGTGCGACGAGAGAAGACGGGTACGAGGGTAATTCCTGCAGTGTTTTACCCTCAGTGACGTGGTCAAGAAGAGAGCAGGCGATGAAAGACTTACCGAGGGCCCTGCACAACCTCTCCACCAAACACCTCTCCGCCTCGTCCAGCCCCGAACAGCTGAGCACAACCCTCTCCGCGCCGCGAACGGGCAGCACCGCGCGCAACGGCATGAACGTGACGTGCTCCTCCGGCGCACACACCCGCTCCTCAAACAAACACTTCTCCAACCAGCACTCCGTCCTGTACTTCGCCCTCTCCCCCTCGTCCGTCTCCTCCCTAAACAACGCGCTCCCGCTGACGAGCCGCACGACGACGATGTCCGCTTCCTCGTCGTCGTCCGGGCCCATCCACCGCCCGCCCGCGCTCTCCACCGCCCTCCGCACCTTCGCGCACCGCGCCTCGCCCAGCGCGCGGAACCTCAGCCCCGCGAACATCACCCTCCCCTCCTCCGACAGGTCCACCGACGCACTGCTCGCTGCCGGCTCCTGCTCCCCCTCCCTCTCCCTCTCCTCAGGCTGCTCCTCCTGCGCCGCACTCCCCGCACGACTCGTACTAGGCCCCGCGCCAGCAGACGTCGACGCGATCGGCACGCCCGACGGCATCCCCACCACCGCGCGCACGCTGCCCACCGAGCGGTGCAAGAACGACGACGTGCGCGAGCCTGTCGTCGTCTGCGCGCGCTGGAAGGGCGTCGACGCGTGCTGAGGTCGGGGCGCGGGCATCGGCGCGAACGAGCGTGCACGCGCGAGCTTTGAGGACAGGAGGGCGCTCTTCGGGCCTTTCGTTGGCTCGTCGTCGTCGTCGTCGTTCCCCGGCACCCCTACTCTCAGCGTCCCGCGCCTTGACGCCTTTCCTTTGCCTTTCCCTGGGGCTGCGGCGCGAGATGGGGAGGGCTCGCGATGTCGGTGCGCTTGCTGCTCGGTGGCGCGTTGGGATTGGGACTTGGACGGGCTGCGGATGAGGCGGCCTTCCTGCACTTCGAACCCGCGCGGCTTGAGGATGGACTGCCAGAGGTGGAGGGTGACTTCGGGGACGCGCTTGACGGACGCGATCTCCTCTTCGTCGGCGTCGTTCGGGTGCGCGTGCGCGCGGCCGGCGGCGGAGGATTCGGCGTTCTGGATCTCGGAGGAGACGCCGGTCGGGTCGTGTGGTGGGGCGGAGGAGGATGGGGGAGGTGTTGTGTCTACCGTTCACCCTCGTCAGCACCTCCGACAAGGCGAGAAATGGAAATGGAAATGGGTGGGATGGTTCCTCTCGCACCTTCGGGTAGGGCCCTCGGCGGAGGCCGCGGATTCGACACCAAATACGCCGCCTCGTCGAACCGCCCCCCAAACTTGAGCGAGTCCCAGAACCAGTCCTCCCACACGATCCGGATGTCCGCCTCGCCCATCTGGTTGAACTTGTTCGCGTAGTGCACCTTGTCCGTCTCCGCCTCGCTCGTGTTCGCGCAGATCAAGTGGGTGACCCGGACGGGCCGCGTGATCTGCTTCACGTACGTGCCCCCCGCGTTTACCAGCTCGCGGCTGACCTCGAGCCGGCGCCCGACGTCGTCGATGCCCGAGACGCAGAGGACTACCCCGAGGAATGGGGGGAGGCGGTGGTCCGCGATGCTCTGCGCGACGTCGACGTCGTCGCCGCGCAGCCAGACCTTGTGGCTCTCGACGATCCAGGAGGGCCGCATGATCGGTATTCGTGTCTGCAGCGCGCACTGTGAGGGGGGGGGAGGAAGTTGTGATGATTTAGAGGGGTCTGCTGAGAGGGTGGTGCTGCGGCACGTACGCGGTATTTCGGGCTCCCGGCTTCTTCTGCGATGAGGTGGGTTACTCTGTCTGTGAAGTCGCTCACGGACTGCGCGCCGAGCTCGATGGCGAGCTTGAATAATGATGTCTAGGGGTGTCGGTCAGCTCACGGAGTGAGGGGATCAGGTACAAGGGACCATGAAGATGGTAAGCGGTTCATGGCTAGACTCCCGTGAACATCATGCAATTCCGCTATGGAACAACGCCAGAATAGTGAAAAGGTGCTCCGTGTCCATACACACCATCAAGCAGCATGAAGAATCGCAGTCGGGATTGTTCTTCCACGCATGACATGCTGGTGCCTCCCAATCGTTTGGTTGCCTCAGGGAAGAATCCGACGCGCGACACCTGGCCAGCTTTGAAAATTTTGAACCACACCTGGAGCCGCTTTTCCCCCTGCTTTCAAGTTCCGAGCACGTCGCGAAACAAGTCTTTTCAGTTGGACAAGGAGCCCCCTGACCAGCCTACTCCCGGCGTCCCCAGTAACCACCACCTCAAAAGGAACGTACTGTGACCGAATGCTCACCTTGTCCTCAATACCCGTTGCACATAGCACAAATCCTTTGAACGGCCTCGGACATAGGTCCACGCGAGATGTGTCCTCGTCCGAATCGAGCCCGGAGCTACGTTGGTAGGTGGAGTCTGGCGTGCGGAGATCTCTACGTGCGTTCGGTGCGGCGGGTCGTAGTTTCACACCGGGTACCTGTCGAAGTTTTTTGGAATTTTTGACATGAAAGAGGTGCACGAAAATGTGGCTCACCTTCTTGGATCTATTTACTCTCCGGAAGGACATCTAGCCAGTGGAAGGGGTGACGATGGTGGAGGTGTATCGTAGCCAGAAACAGAGTGTGTGTGTTAGACGGTGTAGTTTGTCGCCAAGATGGTACGCGGGACGTTGGAGTAAAAAGGAGCGGCGGGGAGCGGGTCGAGGTGCTTTCGGTGGTTTCAAAGCTTCAGCACCATACTGTAACTGCAGGTTCTGAGACGCGACGAACGATATTTAGGGCAGGCTCTCGCGCGTGTAGATCCACATCACGTGCACGTAAACAATCGAAGGGCGCTTCTTTGCTCGCTGTGTTGGACAGCGCCCAGCGCCCGTTCGTCACCGTCCTTCTACGTCCGCCATGTTTTCTGCTTCCCTCCGCGCTGGAGCTTCCTCCTCTGCACGCCTCCAGTGTCGCTCCCTTGCCACGGCAGGCTCGTCATCATCATCGGCATCGTCGAGCGAGCCTCTCACGCACTTCCGCATCACCCTTCGTCGCTCTGCCATTTCCCTCCCGTCCAACATCAAAGGCACCCTTGCCGCGCTTGGGATCCACCGGCGGCTACAAACAGTCTACCACAGACATACACCGGACATTGCGGGCAAGATTTTGACCGTCAAGGAGCTCGTGACGGTGGAGAACGTGCCGGAGTCCGCCGTGCGGACGAAGTGGGAGCAGAGGCAGGAGAGGAAGTCTTCACGGGGATATCAGGTCACTGGTTCGAAACTTGAGGCTGAACTTTAGAGACGGGTTGTCCGGTGCGTTCCGTAACGATGTTTTTTGAAGATGTACTAAAGGTGGTCTTACTAGGTGCTTTCTTTCTATATGCGCACTGTATATCATCTCCACACCTAATCATCCACTGGAACCTCCCAGGCCCTTGTTCATGACTGATGACATGGCTGATGAATACCTTCCGCTGTCTGAATCTGCGCGACAGGGCAATCCGGAGTCGCCGACATGCTCACAACGAAAGGGCACGTAGTTATGGTCTAACTTTGTATGACGTGCCCGGATGTGATGTCGGCGAGATGCTGCCACCACGTTTAACCTAAGGCCGACGGCTCCATTACCCACAAAGTGTGGAGAACACGAACCCTGCCGAGCGGTAGCACTCCTACCTTTCTCCGACGCCTACTTTCGCAGTTTCTCCGATCTTCTGCGTCCAATGACCCCGGCAATCTATTACGACCGCCATGCCTCTTCCTCGGATGAAATTACGTCGAATGCATACCCGGCTATGGTGCCGCATTCAAGCCCCCTGCATTGTTCCGGAGGTGAGCGGCATGCTCTGCAAGTCCGCATTGGTTCTGATTATCTCGGAATATGTCTTCGCAGCGTTCCCTATGGGCGTGATTTTTTCGAACTGCAGCAACCGGTCCGATGTATCATTCGGTAGCGGTAATGCAAACTACATATACCCCCGACTTACAGATTCTCCCTCCCGATGTCCGTCTGGAGCTATGCTCCCGCCCGCAGAACTTGACCCGGCGAGCGGAAGATCATAATGACATGGCGACGCGCATGTGACTCGCGTCCGACCCGCGTCGATACACCTATCGCCTGGCCCTCGTTAGGTTGATCTTCGGGCTTTCAACGGAGTACCCGCTGCGCCAAGTGGCGGATTTCATCCAGCTCTTTTCCATCATGGCACCGTACGACGCGTCTCGGCGGTGCATATAAGCATGAACTGGCAGCTGGGACCCCCAACGAGACCCGTAGCTCGTCTCTCGCGTCAACGACAGCCATGAAGCTGCTCTCGCTCGCCATCGCGGTCGCCAGTGCCGCTCCGGCCCTCTCTGTCGCCGTCTGGGGCCAGTGCGGAGTGAGTGGTCGTATTCTTTTCTCCCTCCGAGCACCAATTGACAGATATCCCCACCGTCTTAGGGCTCCGGTTATTCCGGCTCGACAAGCTGCGACTCCGGCTCGACCTGCGTGGCCGTGAACCAATGTACGTCCTACCCCTTCCCCCCACCCTCGTCTCCCACCTCCCTTACAACAACTAACCCCCCTTCCCGCACAGACTACTCCCAATGCCAGCCCGGCGCGGCAAGCACGACCCCCACCGCGACGACCTCCGCGACCGCGCCCTCCTCGTCCTCCTCGCTCTGCCCGGGCACGCGCACCAAGTTCAGCTTCTTCGGCGTGAACGAGTCCGGGGGCGAGTTTGGCAACGCCGCGATCCCGGGGCAGCTCGGCAAGGACTACACGTGGCCGTCGCCGTCGTCCGTCGACTACTTCATGGGCGCGGGCTTCAACACGTTCCGCATCCCGTTCCTCATGGAGCGCGTGAGCCCGCCGAGCACGGGCGGGCTGGGCGGGCCGTTCAACCAGACGTACTTGAGCGGGCTGAAGACGATCGTTAGCTATATTACGGGTAAGGGCGGGTATGCGGTTGTTGACCGTGAGTCGTACCCACTCCGAACGCAAGGGTGAGGAAGGTTCTGACGCGCACGACGGGCGGGTAGCGCACAACTACATGATCTACAATGGAGCGACGATCTCGAGCACGAGCACGTACGTCCCCTCGCCCCCTCTCCGCGCGCATACATCCATTCACTCACTCCCGTCTACGCCTACACAGCTTCCAGTCCTGGTGGCAGCAGCTCGCCGCCGAGTTCGCGTCCGACTCGCACGTCATCTTCGACCTCCAGAACGAGCCGCACGACATCCCCGCCGCGACCGTCTTCGACCTCATGCAGGCCGGCGTGAACGGCGTCCGCGCCGCGGGCGCGACGTCCCAGCTCATCCTCGTCGAGGGCACGTCCTGGACGGGCGCGTGGACGTGGGTCTCCGCGGGCAACGCTGCCGTCTTCGGCGCTATCAAGGACCCCAGCAATAACGTCGCCATCCGTGCGTCTCCTTCCTCCTCCCTCTCATTCCTCACGTTCTGTTGTGATATGCGAGAACAGGAAGATATTGGATAAGCTGACGCGCGCGCATACACAGAGATGCACCAGTACCTCGACTCAGACGGCTCAGGCACCTCCGACACCTGCGTCTCGTCCACGATCGGCGCGGAGCGCCTCCAGGCCGCGACGCAGTGGCTCCAGCAGAACAACCTGAAGGGCTTCCTCGGCGAGATCGGCGCCGGCTCGAACGCGGCGTGCATCGCCGCCGTGCAGGGCGCGCTCTGCGAGATGCAGCAGTCGGGCGTGTGGATTGGCGCGCTGTGGTGGGCCGCTGGGCCGTGGTGGGGCGACGTGAGTACCACTATTTGCTCGAGTGTGAGGCATGTGAGGAGTAAGATGGAGGATGCTGACGAGGTTTTTCGGATTGCAGTACTTCCAAAGCATCGAGCCTCCGAGCGGCGCGGCTGTCGCGGAGATACTCCCGCAGGCGCTGGAGCCATTCCTGTGAGGCACTCGAAGAAGGTCGAGAGCTTTGTGGCTTCGGGGAACCGGGATGCGCAGAATGTCGCAAAATGTGGATGTTGCTCGGGCTTTGGAACGTTGAAGTTGATAATGTGGTGCTTCGCTCCTGCCCTTTCTACGACGATCACGGAAATGCACACGATAACTCCTTCCTCCCTCGGACCCACCGCACAAGAGATCCCGTGTAGTGAAAAAAGTCCAAGAAAATACCGGTATGCGGAACAGTCACTCCGAAGTTTTTGAGGAAACGAAGGTCCGAGTTAATGCTACATGGGTGCTGAGAATGCTGTATGTCTAAAGAATGAGTAGGAAGAGAGCGACGGGTATTAAGACAACATCTAGAATAGAGTGCCGGGTGTGCAGGGGGGGATGGGGACTGTCCGTGGTGCGTGGAATACATGTCATCTATGGTAGGAGCCGCAGGCGGAGAACCGGGCGAATGAGTAGACCGGGTACGGAGATCGTCCCCGAGCGGTAATACTGGGGGTGCTTTTTGGTCTCCAAGATATCAGAACGGCTTCGTCCCCCGCGGCTCCGCGATTAAATGGTGCGACTTGCTGAACGGTGTCGCGGAATTGGGGCTCACGACCTCGAACATCGCACTAGCTGGGGAGATCGGCATCATCTGGCAACACCCTCGCGCGTCAGTTCCATCCCAACTGGCAACCGTCTCCTCGACGGAGGCGGAAGTGAGCCAGGTGCGCACCTGCCAGTTCTCCGCTACGACGCTCCGCTGGCTGCGGCTTTGTTGTTGAGCACCGGAGGCGGTGATGCGTATTGAGAGGGAGTCGCGGGAGTTCAATCTGGGCGCGCGGCGGCGGTTAGTAGGTGAGGTGCGGACGTGGTCGGCGGGGAGGACTTACACCGCGAGCACTGCGCTTGTGTACGCTGCGACGAAGGTGAGCAAACCGTGACTGAAGAGCAGGCGAAAACTATACTTTTCGTGGCGACGAGGTTGATCGCGATGTAGATGAAGTTCTTTGGCCAAAGGACGCTCTGCAAGCGACTCATCAGATGTGGCCCGAGACGTCGGGTTCAGTGTTCACAAACGTACGCAGATCAGCGTCATAACCGTAAGGGCGCTAGGGAGGGGGGGGGGGGGGGAAGACCAGGTCCGTCAGCGCGTGTAGATAGGTCCTTGCACATGAATAAATACGTGGTCAATAAACCTGAAACGCTGTCAGTTGGATCTCGTTCGACGAGGAAAAGGGAAAGGGAATGCGCACGTACATGTATTGACGGTCCAGACTATGAGGACGTTCAGCATGTTGTCGGTTCTACCATAATGCAAGGTGAGCAACGACGAACGTCCGCAGAAAGCCTCCCCATCTTACCCCTTGAAACCGGTACGGTTGCCCCACAGCGTCGCAATCGCCGTGGCGGTGAGGATAACGTCGACCACGATAGCGATCCCCAGAGCTGTGCTGTCTGTCCACTACACACGGCTCCCTGTCAAGCCGCACATAGAGCTCGGTAGCATTGACTGAACGTACTATGTAACGCAGCCAGTTCTCAAAGGTCGCCGCAATATATCTAGGTGGCACATGACGATAAGCCGGGAGAGAAATTCTGACAAGAGGCAGAAGTACATACGTCTCTACACCAGCCGCTATCCGCCGTTATTGAGATGTTGAGTCGGGTTGGCAGAAGCCAGTGTGAGAATACAGCTCACCAATAATGAAACCTGTGAAGGGAACGCTTAATCCCGAATCCTCCAGGTGCGGACAGCAGACGGACGTACCCAGCTCGGCAGACATCAAGGCCACCTTATTCCGAATGTTAGACTCGACGGCGTCCGCTCCTAGCGTTGCATGCGACTTACAATAATGATCACTAGTAACATGGGCCTCTTGTTGGCTGGATAGGATGTGAGAAGGAAATAGCTGGATGACTGGTCGGCTACGTACTCAGGTAAACCCGACGAGCGTAAAAGCTGCGTGATTTTTCACAGTCAGTCATGTCGTTCATTGCTCGTTGTGATAAATCATACCTCTGTGCAAGCATGATAATGACCGCCTAAACGCCCAGAGTCAGACTGAGATGCCTCGTATGATGGGAGGGATTTAATGTACCGAGGAGATCGGAAGAAGCTGAATGTGTAGAACATGAATATTCGCATGATGAATGAGAAGAAAACAAGGTGACGCACGTTGATTGACCTGAACGTGCCCATGTAAAATCTCAGCCAAGAATGCACTGCCGGGAAAGGTTGGCACTAACCAGATGCCTGATTGCAGCGCCTGTGGGTGTAAGTAGTTCTGGACAAGGTAGTAATAGCTTGCAAACCCACAGCGATAAGCGAGCGACGGACAGTGTCCGAAGAAATAAGACGTACCACACATGCGCGCACTGTAAGGAGTGCAACGTATCCGCCAGGCTGATCCTTCCCTAAGCAAAACAAAATGCGATCCAAGGACAGACAGGCTCACGTTAAAGCAAGAACCTTTCACGACGTGAGAGTCGGATTAAAGCCCGTAATACGATCCCCAAAGAAGTTTAGACTTACCACGGCTTTAATGGCCCAACTGTCCGAGTTCGAGTACTGATTGTGGTACTGCCACGACTGGTGCAGGTTCACGCCGAACACGCTGGACCAGCCATTAGGCCACTGCGGATGCACAAAACCTTGCTTGGAGGGACGCACCCGTATGCTAACAAAGTGCCTACCAGAAGCGCACCGAGGGTGTTGTCGAACGACGACGGGAGGCCGAGCTGAGCTGGTATGGGGAGGGCACCGGCAGTGGCGGTCGAATTGGCGAAGGAGGGGGCCATGGTCCGAACAGCGTCGAGCAAGCACCTAGAACCGAGGGCTAACACCTGAAGCGGGAATTCGAAAGGCTATCCCTGGAGCCCGAGCGTTAAGTGTAGGGCCTCGCGCCTGCGGCGCCCTTCGCGTATATATATATGTGGCCATGGCCTATCGACTACTGGCTGGTGTCGTGTGGTGGCCTTTGACGAGCCTCCAGAAGCGGCTAGCGCGACTGCCTGTTTTGTGATAGATCGTCATCGGCGTGAAACATCCGCAACGAAAGCACGGCTCCGCAGGGCTCCGCGGAGTTGATGGAGACGAGTGATGCACTGGCTC
>BACB01005542.1:0-19655 GCA_000338015.2 Ganoderma multipileum BCRC 37180 | reverse complement strand
TGCCGTTTCCGCCGTATGGCATACGGGCGTCTCCGTATCTTTACGGGTTCGAGCCCTACTGGCTCGTCAGTCGGCGGTGTCGAAGGAGCGATAGGTGTCTTTTGACGGAGGTAAGTGCGGCCTGCGGCCGTTGCATGTACCGAGGCGTTTTTCAGAGAGTCCCTTGGACAAAAAATATCTTTGGCAAGGCAAAAAACTGGGGCATACTTGAACTCTTGGGAAGCAGTGAGTGGGGGAGGATAGGACAACCTCGCCGGAGGATTGACAAGGGAAGCACAAGTGGTGGCAGTGTCGTCCATTTACCCGAACAGGCGCTTGGTATCGCCCATGGCTCACGATTCGTCCCTGCCGTTCCCATCCGATAATGAAAATAAAACTATTCATAACATCCGACAAGACAAACACTCCGTAATAAAAATATACCAAATCGATTTGGCTCTGCCCCCTTAACGCTTCCGGCAGGTCAGTCACTTCGAGCTTCGCTGTGCCAAGCAATGTCTCAAACAGCCGTCGACAACCACTGAACCAGCGTCGCCCTTCACGACGACTGGTGCGCACCGCCTTCACTGGCTGCCTTGATCTCCAGGACGAACGAGTTGGACTCCATCTCCGCAGACCCGGATACCTTGGCGATCCATGAGCGACTTGGAAAGCTTGGACGGAGAGAGCGCGCCTACCTCCGAAGTTCCGCGTGTCAACGCCAACCCCTGCGGACAACAGGTGGTCGATCCGACGATTGTGCCTGAACCGTACAACCTCATATCGGAATCCTGAACAAGGCCTCCTCTGGAGAAAGATTGCCTAGTATTCAAGCTGAAAGACGGACATCAATGGGGAGGACAGGAGGTATCAGGATTTGTGCACTCACGCAACGAGGAGTGTGTTCGCATAGACTTTAAGTACGTCGTTAGCTTACCGCCCCGTATACCAACGAGACGTAATCTCACGTTTGGTTACGATGACAGAAAAGGCGACGTAGATGAGGTTACCAGAGAATGCAAGGACCTGTTAACGACGTTGTTCAACATGTATCTGGGACAAAACGCGGTGCTACTAACGAAAATGAAGGCCAATAGGTTGAAAACGCTGTGATTTTACTAGTCAATACAGAGGGATGTTGGGGTATGGAAAGCTTACGTCGTGAGGAACCCTGCTAACACGTCAGAAAGTCCCATCCCGGATAAACGGCGCAAAGGTTGCTCACCGGTGCTAACGGCATACAAGATAAGGACATCGATCATCGAATCCGTCCTCTTGATTCCAGTGCGCCTCCGGTGCAAGGTGACGATGAGCACGCCGGTCAATAAGGAGTCCGCGGTGATTGCTTGGGCAGAGCCCACGGATATCAGCCACTAACGATGACGTAAAGGTGGGCTGGAGTCAGAGTGGGGGAAATGGTATTGCAAGTGTGACAGCGTAGTCACCTCGAGATGCTCAAACCCTTTGAAAGTGGGAATAATGAACCTGAAAAGGACAATCAGTGTCAGGTAGGGCGGTGGAATAGATGGGCAACGCACGACTCAATAGTGGCAGCCGTGAAGAACGCTAGGCAGGCAAGATTGTCAGCAGGTGTTATTATGTGCCGAGCGAGTTCAAGCCCACCAAGCTCTCCGATGAGGAGAATCATCTGATATCCCTATCCCATGAGCGACCAGTATGCTCGAGTGCTGTCGAAACTCACCGCAACATAAACCAGTATCCTATACCGGGGGCCGACTTGATGATCCACTTAGCTAATTCATGAAGGCGATTAGGCTAACACTTACCTAGATATACACGCCATGCGAAGAAGCTGGATGGGTTTAGTCGGCAAGCACCGCGAGTATGATGAAGAAAACAGACTGGCCTTTGTGAAATGATTATGATCAAACCCTGGGTGTACCGTCAGGACGCACTCCAACGTGAGAGCTCATGAACCACACAACACTACTCACTGACAAGATCAATACCACCTTGATGGACCTGCTGATATGTCAGACGAACTCGCGAAGTAGAAGCGCAAGGAACTTGCCAGCTCCCGAATAGAAGCTGCGTGGGGTTGAAGTAGTTCACGACGAGGTACCAGTAACTATCGGGATATCAGCGCACTGAGTCAAGATGTTCACTGACTGAACATACCATACGTGGCAGCACATAGCCATGTGCACAGTTTCGAGAACGCTTTGAAGACAGGAGATGAGCTTCCATAGTCTCGGACTTCGACGGGGCGAAGAAGACCCACATCGTCGTGAACACCTGTTGGACCGCTCAAGTCAGCGCGCATGTGATGGCGGTGGTAGACACGTACGGTCCACCTCAACCAGAGCTTGTCCGAGGGATACAGGATGTAATATCGATATAACTGATGCAGCGTCATTCCATACAGTCTGTCGTGCGAAACATATATGAATAATCAGTGCTAGATCGTGGCAACGGGCCCCAGAGGGAAGAGGGAACTTACATGAGGCTTATGAACGTCCCAATGAGCACCGCACCGAAGGTGTTGTCCAAGGCTGGCAGTTTCGGCAGCAGCTCGAGAGGGTTGACAGTGCCATTTGCTAGGAATGAGGTGAGAGGATCGGACATGGTGTCCGTTCCGAGCCTTGAGCAAACGAGGGGACGAGGGGGAGGGGAAGGGCAGCCAGCTGCTATGCCCTGCCTCTTATCCCCACGGAACCTTCCAAAATATGATTGATAGAATCAAACGAAGACACCAGTGTGAACGGATGTTCTCTATGATGCACTGGATATCCGGCGGCAGGCAGGCCTACCGCCGGCGGTGTGCGAGCTGGGATATTGCGGTGGCGAACATCCATTTGCGTTCGGGAACAGGCCACATCAGTATTTGAAGCTCAGAAATGCGACGAATAGTATCTTGAGCCACTACGCCACTACTACCTGACGGTTCAGAGGGATAGATTCCACAGAGCCTTCAAGGATGTCTACAAACCCAGCCGTTCAGCAACCGTCTCGCTCACACTGGCTGGCAGAAACCCCCGCTCACCTGTCAATCATGTTTGCGGAACCGCTGTTTCTGGCTACTTTTCGAAGTAGGCGGGCGTTGCGCTCGAGTCAATACGTACAAGAACCTCTAGTCGGTCGAGGAGCGCTGCCTAAGCGGATGACTCGGACGCACAGCATCGATATCTTCAAGTTCTTCCGCTGCTTGTCGAAGAACAGCATTGCCAGTATGATGCCATCCTGGCACAAGAAATCGTATCGCACCGGGGCTCACATTGACTTGCAGATTAACGCAGCCCAGTAGGATGGGAAGAGAGCAAGACTCTTGAGTTTCGAACAGGTGGCAGCAAACGAAAAGGCTATTTGGCTTTATTTGTACACCAAACATCGCCCAGTGGCAAATGTCGGCCCGGAGAGACCCGAACATGGGATTTCCAGGAATTGGGCGCACCTCCAGCACCCCGAGTAAGTACAGTAGTGGCCATCTTGGTATCGCACCCAGTGTACAAAGAATCCCGGGCACACAGCGAGAACCAAGGGAGACACTCCAGATTGCGATACACAGGCTGGAGTAGTAGATCCAAAGGAATCAGCATTCAAGTTCGGCTCCGCCAGCCTCTACTGTCACCCCTATATTAATACGGTACGCCATGAGACTAAGTAGATGCAAGTTTCTACAATCAGACAGGCATCCTCTCCATCTCCATCTCTTCATCTTTCAGCCGCCGCGGCTCCGAGTCCCCCGGCGGGATCTTCCAATGGACATCGATGGGCTCCTCGTGCCCCCCATGCGACATGGACATGGTCCCACGGAAGTGGTCCATCCGCGCGGGCATCCTCTGTGACAGTTGCTGTTGCTGCTGTGCGGTGAGGCCGAACGTGCCAAACCCGCCTGTCTCGCGCACGGATTCGGTAATGGAGCGCCGCGAGTTGACCCTAACCAAGTTCATGTTAGAACTTAGAGCTAGATGCCTATGAGGATACGGGGACGGAGAAGACATACACAGCCAGCACGGCGTTGATGTACGCTGTAAGAACGTCACAGGGGATCCGATCAGCTTTAAGTGTGTGGAGGATTTTGTATGCGCGTCGGACTCACATTTTGTTGCGAGCATGTTGGATGCGATGTAGATCATGTTACCCGGTTGGGACACACCCTTTGGAATTTGCTGTCAGACCTTCAATATAGTACCAAAAATGGGGATACGTACGAAAGTGAGGGATACCAAGCTAAGTGCACTGTGATGTTGATGTATCATCAGCATTGGTGTCTAGTGTAGGTCATAACTCGCGGGTTACCTCGTTATCAATCCTATGCGACCATCCCAATAAGAATTGTGCACACGCCGAAAGAGGGGGAGTGGACGCATCTACGCACCAGTGTTGACAGTATATACAATGAGGATGCTCAGCGCCGAGTTCGTCCTAGCGGTCAGGGACACCTCAACTTGCCGAATCTCGCAGAGTCATGCGGACCTCACGCACCCCTTAAAAGCCGTGCAACTGCGGGACAGGAAGAAAATCAACGCTGCAGCGAGTACGATGTCAGTCGCTAGCGAGCACCCAAATGCTGCCGACATGAGCCACTATCGCACGATTAATTTAATTTCGGAGGGTAAGAGACTTGGGCAGTCCAAAACGCACCGTGAAGTGCTCGAACTCGGCGAACGTCTTCTGTACATATCTACACGGTAACACCAGTAAGCTTGGGCTTAGGTTGATGCGAGCATCACAGACGACTGACATTTCCAAGCTAGAGGCTAGATCGAGGTCATAAGGGTTAAGCCTTGCCACAAGGATGGCACTCGGACTACTAACCTATTGTGAAGCCTAGACCAGGAAAAACGTCATCAGCGGATGAGCAGAGGCGCCAACGTGATCAACTCACCGAGAGTTCCGAGCATGAGCAGCACCTGTTCTCCGAGTTGGCGCTCATATCCCGCCGATAATACAAGGAAGACTCACGACAGGGATGACAACGAATCTATATCCCGATCCGACTGGAGTCGGGTTTCTTATAAGCGCTCAAGAAAGCCGTCGGATCACAGAACTACTCACGTAGATAGACGCGTCGTGCATAGAATCTAAGAATGGGATATAAGGTAAAGATCCGAAGGCGAGGTATGGACGAAAAAAATTACGACGTACGACTGGGCGACGAGGACAGTCAAGCCCTGGGTGTACTGGCATCAGCGAAACCGAAACTCCAGACATTATAGAGGAAACACTACTAACCGTTAGTGGGGCTAGTAGCTATAAATTCGCAAACGGTCAGGAACAACCCGAAGGGTCACCAACATATCTCACCTGTACAGACCTTCAGAGGTTCGTTAGCAAGTCCCGGGAGACGACAGTGGGATGGTATACTGACCACACGCCGGAAAGGAGCGCCAGAGGTTGAAAATAATGTGTTACGAGATAAAAATATCTAGTCACGCGACAGTCAAGGAAACCGGCGAGATCGGGAGGACAAGAGACGTACGAGGCGTGCATGCACGCAACGGAATGAACGGTGTCTAGTACACTTCAATTGACTCAACATACAGCCCTCCAACGGCAAGAACATAAGTGCAACTCACGCGAGGCAAACGATCTGCCGACGACGGAGGGAACATTAGGCCAAATTATCGTCCGACGGTAACTAACGAAACATACGGTAGATTTTAGAAGGAGTGTGTCTCGGGGGTACATCCGGAAGTAGCGATATGTCTGGTGGAGCGAGAGCCCATACAGCCTGCGGGGATGGATATCCGCTACCGAATCAGCCATCCGCTGTCAAATGCGACACAGAAGTGGATGAATACGCACATGAGACCCAAGAATGTCCCAATCAATATCGCCCCGAACGTGTTGTTCAGCGCCGGCATCGCTGCCCCAAGCGCTGAGGCGGACGCTCCAGTCGAGGTCGCGTTGGCCGACATCGTTCTCGTTCCGGCGGAAGCGAGTAGCGAAGGGGGGGCTATGTAGGAAGCAGGTGGAAACGGTGGAGCAATCTACGGGCGGCGGAAATTTATAGCGCGGCGTTAGCTGCGTCGTCCCACGAACGCACCCTTCTCGAACATCGAACCTCGCACCTAATACTGGTAACGCTCCCCACCAACAGCGCCTCTCGGGAGCGCTAAGTGGGTGTTGTAATCTCCTTCTACGCCGTCGACCCCGATGCGGCTGCGGGCCTGGCGAGGTGGGCATTAGGTGGACGCGCGGTCGGTGGGGTTTGTAAGGCCTGCGAAAGTGGAAGTGGCGGGGGGGGTTCCCATCGTTGCTCCCTATCGCGTGGCGCGACAAGTCCCGAACTTGCAGTCGTTGCTCCCAACTGCCCTCTGTTACAGAAGCCAACGAAGGAGATGGATGGATCCCGAGGTATGCGTTCGCCACACGGGAGCAAAAGGGACCAGTTCGCGACGGGAGCCGCGAGAACCCAACTCTAAAGGGTACACCCGTGGAGCTTGATCGCTGATGCCCTTCCGCCACACAAAAAGCTTGAGTGGCCGCCGGTTACGCGAACGCACCCCCCGAGAGGATGGCTCCGGACACCTAGAAGACTACGCGGGAGTCCGGGGGGCCTGAAAGGAAGCCCGATATCCACTTCGACGCGGGTGCCGTGGGAGGGGGCGCCCGGATGCAGCGGTACCGCCAAGAGCTGAGAACCACGGAACCGGAGGGAGGCGTCCCCGAGTTCGCCACGGTAGTCGCTCACCGTGGGACAGGGAAATGTCGATACAGCGCCGCAGTGTGAATGGTCGATTGGGAGGTCCACGGGCTTCAGACCTTGGAGACGCAAAACGGTCCGCTTTCCCGCTCTAGGACGACTGGTGTAGACACCTGAGCATTGAGAATGATGCATGTGATACGTACGCGATCTGCGCCATGTAGACACAAAGCGACATATATCTACGTCCGGGATGCTGCGACAGAAATCAGGTGTGAGCGTTGCTAGAGCCATAGTCTGGTGGCTGCCAGTGGTGTAGATACCAAGGCAGAGGTGTGATTTGAAAGCGGCCGACGTTGAAGCGTTGACCGAACTCAGATCGGATATTAATTCAATGCCTGTAAAACCGCGGTGAGTGAGTCGGAACCGCTCGTTGACAAGACGACACATGTACATACTCCGCTGGAAGCTTTTGAGTTCTAAAACCAAGATCACGGCGTGCAAAACTCCGGATGCACTAGGGAGGGCCCCTCTCCTTCTCGGATAATGGAAGTAAGTATCACTGCTGACGAGGTTGAAGGAAGGCGGATCTATTCGGCCCAACGATGCTCACGAAATGTGGTGGGTGGGACGTAAGCTGGAGGAAAACGTTCAGATAGAAAGCTGAGGAGTTCGTTGATGGTATGATGATGCGGCGTTGAAGCGGCGGCGTTGTGGGTACAGGCGTTTATCGTCTGATCTGCGACGACTCGATTTGGAAGCTCAAGCGCCCTACCATTTACCAACCTATTTGGACCGGTCTAGGCCCCGGCTGTCTTGCTGAACACGCAGGGATTAAATTTGTGGTCGATTCTGCAGGTCCAATACGTAGGAGGCAATCCCGGTTTATGTTTGAAAGGTGGCCGACCCGTCTGAAGTCATGCTGGAGACTGGGCAGTATCGCGCAGGTATCGCGCCCAAAATAAAATCAGAAAGGCCTGATCGGTGAACATCGACAAGCTAGGCTACACAACGGAGTCGCCAAATGTTGCAAAAGTTGGCCCTTCATAAATCCGCTCGCCTGCAACGTACCTGACAGTGCCCAGGAACCAGAGTAGATCATCTTGGCTTAAGTGACTCGCCAGCGCAAAGACGGCCGAGGCGTACGGCATCGGGGCTGTGACGGAAAGATGGAGTCGGCGTCTCGTCGGCCAGCGACCAAGTCCAAAGACCAGTAGTAATGACAGTGAGAAATACTCTACAGTACAACATTTCAAAACATCCATAGTACACCAAAGAAAAGCGTACATGCAACCGCCGCGCTGGAAATCAGACCCGCGCGCCGTCGGCGCTGTGGCCCTCTTTCCACTCACTCGCACTCGAGTACCCGCTCTCCGGCCTCCACGTCGAGTCACGGTCGTGCCCGGCATCCGGGGCCTTCAGTTTCCCTTTGTCCGAGCCCCGAAGGGTGTCCCCGTCCGGATCGCGAGCGGCAGACGGAAGCTTCCACTGGTACTCGAGCACATCCTTGCGGGGCGTTGGCAAGACCCCTCCTCTCGTCGGCACACCCCGCTGCGAAGTGCTGATTTGCGCGGTCAGGCCGAAAGAGCCGAACGCAGCGGTTTTGCTCGTAGAGTCGACGTGGATGCGTCGAGAGTTGACGCTGCAAAGAGGTCAATCCAATGCGCCGATCGAGGCAGGAGAGGAAGGAAGGACGTACACTGCGAGTACGGAGTTGACGTAGGCTATGGACACGGTTTAGTACAGCCCATGATAAAGACGCGCGAGCGGACTAGGTCCTCACATTTGGTCGCGAGCATGCTGACCGCGACGAAGACAAGATTGCTCCTGTACACCACACTCTAATCACCCGCTGAGGTTAATGGGCATGAACGGAAAGCAAAAAAGCAGCGGTTGACGTACGAAGACCAGAGAAAGCAGCGTCAAAGCACTGTGTGGATTTTGTCAGCACGTCCCCTAGGGTAAAGTCGAATAACGTCCGGACTACCTTGTCAGAAGGCCTGCACGTCGTTCATATGAGAAACATGATCGCGGAATCTTGGGAGAGGCAAGGTACTCACATGTGTTCACAGTGGACACTAGCAGCACGGTCAGCGCCGAGTGTTTGCTGAGCACACGTTAGTGAGTGAGTACCGAACTCGTGGACGCGTGAGATTACCTCCAGGATTCAGATCCGCTCTGAAGCAGGGACGCAAACAATGCCCCGCAAAGCATCACGTCCGTGGCTAACGCGCAACCCAGCCCGGCGGAGATAAGCCACTGTGGTTAGGTCATCTCCGAGTCAGCGGACCAGAATCATTAACAGAGGCGGCAAACGTAGCACACACCGTGTATTGTTTGACCTTGGCGAACGTGTCGGGGAGAAAGCTAGAATTTATGGGGTTAACGTGGTCCCAAGCGGCAAAAGTATTGGCTAAAACCTACATCTCTCCGCTAGCGGCTACAGGGTCCATATTGTATGAGTCAGACGAAGACGAAACTGAAAGAGCTAAGAGGCTGACCGACGATGAAACCTGGAAGATAGGTGGTGAGGCGTAGCTGGGTTACGTACGTACATGATACTCACCAGCAGTAGCGGCCATGGATAACGCCTACAGATCCTTCAGTGCATGGCGACTGGACTGACAAGAGCGGACATACCAGAGGGATGACGACGTATACATATCGATGACCGACTACGTTCGCTCCCAGTGAGCCCCACGGGACGATGAATCAGACAGGGAAGATACCCACGAAGATAGACTCTCGTGAAGTAGAACCTGGGGTACACCTTGAAGATCAGCGACACGCATAGATAAAAGTGGCCAAAAGGCAGCATACGCTTGAGTGACGAGTATCACGACCCCCTAGAGACCGCCCACCATCAAATCAACTATGGTCCCACATCGACGGAGAAACGAGGCACGCACCGAGACAGGTGTGAGGATCTGAGAGTGGCAATCAGACGTTCTGTGCCCCGGGAGACTTGTGAGAAGCTAGGCTCACCTGGATGGACCTACGAAGGCGAGTTTAGCATGCCTCTCCATAGCGTCGGAGGAGCGAGGGAGGGGCTTACCAAACACCGTAAAAGAGTGCTTGCGGCCTGAAGAAGTTTCGTACCCCATAGTGGTACCTGTTGTTTTGATCAATGGGAGACTTGACAGAACAGGAGGTTCAAACAACTCACGAAGCGTGCATGCAGCAAACGGAGTGGAAGGTGTTCAGTGCACTAACGACCAGGAGTTAGCGCAGCTTTCAATATCCGGACTTATCGACCAGCACGTACACAAGGAAGGCGATCTGCGGCATGCCGATGGTCAGCAATTGCAGTGCCACGGACCCGACAGAGCCATATACGCACCGTGGCCTTGATAATGAGCGAATCTCCGGTGTACTTGCGGAAATAGTGCGTCGCTTGGTTCAAGGAGAGGCCATACAGCCTAGACCACAAATCGTCACGAAGGACACGAGGCCGAGTGTAACGAGAGTACTCACACGAGGCCGGCGAAAGTCCCAATGGCGATAGCGCCAAACGTGCTATTGAGAGAAGGCGCCACCGGGGCACCTGTAGGCGAGGCGATACGGCCAGCTGCATGGTCGGACAGAAGAGCCAGAGCAGGCCTGAGGTCGGGAATCATCGTGCACACGGAATGGTGAGTTGGGGGAAAGGCAAGGACGATTCAGCCCACGGACGCGCGCGGCCGCCAAGGTATACGCCCAGTTCGCCGCCGGCAACCGCATCACCGACTCCCGACCCCGTCCCGCCATCGACGACCTCAAGGTGCGCACGGACATCCAACAGTGGCGTTGACATGTTGGGCCGGGAGGGGCAGAGGCGCTGTCAGGTTCCACCTGTCCGGGTTTAATGAGCGAGTAGAGTGGGTGGTGGTCGTCATAGAAAATGATCGGCCACTCGAAACCACCACTAAGGAGACGGGCTGGGTTCGCGTGTCCCTGGGGGGTCTCGATCGTTGTTCGATCGAGAGATTCGAAACCCAGGAACCTCCAGGAACGTCGCACAGCCACTAGTTCGTCTGTTCCGAGTTCAACGGTGTGAGAGTACCTGAGAGTACCCGACCGAGGACGGACGAGTAGACACCGTAAGTATACGAACCAGTGAGTTATCTGTATGCGACGGTATATGGTACTTGTCTTGGCTCGAGATTGGCACTGGAGAGGCTGGGAGCAGGCAGGGGTCGACTATACCCGGCCCGGAGGTCCGTGAGCGGAACGAAGACCACTCCGATGATCAAAGCTCCGCCCCGCAACCCTTCGTAACCCTGCAACGTGAGCTAATGTCCGGGACCTTTGAGCAAGCTCGGATGTTCCTCGGTTTCCCCGGGCAAGTACGGTAAGGAGAATGGCCACGCCTCTTCTGGTGCCACTTCAGAGTTCCCTAATGATACAACATTAAATAGCAGTGCGCGTACAGGAGTCGTAAATAATCAATACATACGTGCCAAATGCCTCAAGCCATCTCTCTGGAGCATCACGGTCCCGGGCTAGTACGCTGTATACACTGCCTGCTCGTGCTGCTTTTCGTCCATGCTCCTCCGACCAGCCTCCACGTCCTGAATATGTCCACGATGATCGTGATCGTGGGCAGTCGTCGTCGTCTGAGTCATCTGTTGATACTCTTGATAGATGTGGCTGGGGACGTTGATCTCGATCACGCTGTTCAGTGGGCCGAAGGCGGACTGTCCTGGACGAGAAGCAGCCTGTACCATCGGGGAGGAAGAGGGGAGAAGTGAATTAGCGACCCTGCGATCCCCAAAATGCATCGTGACCGAAGTCGTACCTTGGACTGGTAGACATTTCTATACGATGCAGACGTAGTGGAGGATCCCATCTGGGCGATCTTGAGGTCCGACAGGTCTCGAATCTCGTACGCCGCGGTGACGGGCTCGCGGGGCCTCCGGAAATTCAACCTGAAAGGGAACAACCGATCAAAAACGGTAACAACATAAGGGCAGACGTAAAACTCACGCGGACAGCACGGAGTTGGTGTAGATCTTGGCCACCTCGATATTGAATGCCGCATAGATCAACGTGTCAGACGACCACAGAGCCTATATGCGCGCTCTGGTCAATGGCTGCAGCGAGGCGAGCTAGGTTCGATGTCCACTTACGAAGGAGAACCCAAGGATGTTGAATATACTAGTGTCCTATGGTGAGTCCCAGATCCTGAAGCGCAGCGTCGCGGTCTGCGGAACTTACTCAGTGAGTAAACCTACACCCTATCGTGAGAGCCTATCGAAGAAAGGATGGAGAAGGGGACGTACCTGTGCACACGGCGTATGCGATCAAAGTGTCCAGCATCGAATTCGTCCTGACCCAAGGCATTGAGGTCAGCACCCGTCTCGCAAGCACAAAATACGAAACTACAGACGACTGACTTCTTGAGTCCAGTGCGACTCGTATGCAGCACGTAGATGAGGACCGTGGCCAGCATCGTGTCGACAACGATGGCGATACCAAGGCCCGAAGAGATCATCCACTGTTCAACGAAAGCCGGTAAGGGAATATCTCGGGATGACTCGAAAGAGAAGCGTACTGCGAATGGCTCGAACTCCGAGTACTGTCTCGTTCCGAACCTATGATCCCCGAATCAGCACGGTATACAGCATAGTTAACTTTCAAGATTTGCTGACGCTTTGACAGTGCCCGCTGCATGCATGATTGACATATTCACTACCTGTGCACCGGAAGATGTGTGGAGACTCACCGATGCAGAAGGCTGCGTCCGTTCGATCATCCAGAAGATTGTGGTAAGCGCCGGTTACGGCGGTGCGCGATCGGATCCGCTTCCGCTCACCTAGTTCCGCACACAACAGCATGATCTGAACCCAGCGACATCAGGCCCGGGTCAACACGATGGACGATCCCAACGTACGCAAAACGCAACCAAAATTCTGCACTTCCGACCAACTACAAGGCGTTGAGAAAGCGGACGTTGGCGGCCCGGAAGAGCTTCTCACCTCGGTATACGCGATACGCGAAGAAGCTGTTGAGTCTTCTAGTCAGAGCCGAGCGAGAGGTATTGAATTGGTGGAAACGTACCTTTGGCAAGAGATGATCGATACGCCCTAAATCCCTCAATGTTAGGAACACAATCTGGCGTTAGAGCTTGCGAAGCAAGGACTGACGGTGAGCAGTGTAAGAATCTGGGGCACTGTCAGATGGTGATTAAGTTTGGACGGCGGGAAGACAATTTACGTTCATCGACCAAACGGACAAAGTCAGGTATTGTGGACGGAAGTAGTCTGTGATGAGCTTGAGGTAGCTTCGGCCCCATCCGCGTCAGCCCCCAGGCAGAGGCAAAGTTTGGCGGGGGTTACGGCGTACCATATGTACATGATTATGCCTGTATGCAGGGTGTCCAAGAGCCTGCGAAACCGGTCAATCTCACTTTCTCCGATAGATTCAGGCGCTGAGCGTACACGATGAACGCGACCTAGTTTCGCGAGCAAAAGTCAGCCCCCAAGGTTATCAGTAAGAACGAAGACCCCAAAACTCACATAAAGCTTGAGCGGCCGGAGGTCTGCCCAGTGTATCCGGATGTACTGGAACCCCTGGTGCACCGACAGTCCGTACAAGCTGTAAATCCGTGCGCTAAGCACGATCGGTGAGCGGAATACGCAGTGAAGTACGCACATGAGCCCGAAGAACGTCCCCAACAACAGCGCGCCATAGGTGTTGTCCAGCGACGGAACCTGTATCGCCAGGGGGTTCGCCAGGGGACTCGCCGCGCCAGTGGTGGAAGCCATCGTCCGAGTCCGAGTCGTCCGTACGTGCCGAGGAATCCAAGCTGGACGGGCGACCGGCGAGCGCACCAGGATATCGATGTTCTCTGATATATCAACGTTGCATTCGGAAGCGCAGTTCCGCCCGTATTACAGCGCTTTGCATAATTGCGTGAACACGCCGGATTTTTCTTTCGGCGCCTAATCCTTGATGTCACGGTCACGGATCTACTCAACGCCTCCGCAGGTGCCCGCGCGCGACCTCCCATGCCCGTCGTTCTCCAGCTTTCCCGCCTCAATTATTCACGCGATGGGCGCAGGAGCTATATTATATATTTATAATAGAGTTTTAAGGGTGTAGCCATGGTCGACGGGGCCCGTAGGTCCCTGTTCCTTCTTCGGGCGCCTGGCTCCGAGTCAGGCGGAGCGTCGTTCACAGGCATGCTTGCTTGGTTCGGGCTCTGTTGGGCGGCGCGGGAGCGCCCTGGTACTGATTGCTGGCGCAATACCTCTCTATGCCGGAGGTTCACGAAATCTGCGGCCCTATACGACCCGCCTGTCGCATTGGAGGAGCCTCTGGCCAGTCTCCGGCCAGGCTCTAGACCGACGTGACTCGGCAGAGTCATGCCGAGTCACCAGAGGAGTACCCGTGACGGCTACCTTCCCGTTATGGGGTATTAGACGCCCGTTGAAAAAAATCGGCGTGTTCACGCAATTATGCAAAGCGCTGTAAAGTACTTATTCGCCCGCATATAGCGGAGACGTATCCAGGCACCGCTCCTCATCGATTCCTCCGAGAAAACCGCCCAGCGGCTCCTGTGGTCTTCGGTCGAGACGAGGCGACGGTCACGAGATCGAGGGGGCCCATCAAAATGATCAGTCAGGGTTGCGACAGCGAGGGTGCTTCGTGTGGGGTATCGTGGGGGTTTCAACTTCCAAGGCTCTTGAGATGAGATTGCCGCGCATACAAGAGCGACTGCGCCTGCTGAGCACTCTGTAAGCAAGCCTCTCGTAAGGAAAGTGTACTCACACATCGAACGCACATTCACCATCGTTCCCCAACTTCTTCGCTCTCCATCAAAACCTCTCGCGAGATCGTGGAAGTTCGGACGTCAGAGCTTGGCAGCTGATCCAGTGGCGTTCCAAAGGCAGTACCGAACATAGGTCGCCGGGCTGTCCGAAGAAGAGACATCAATGTTCGTTCATGTTGTGAATGACAAGCTGTGACAAGATCTAGAGTGTCCCTGCCCTGTACACAAGCTGTGAGAATGTGATATCGCACTGGATACAAAGCATCATTGCTTCATGAGATGATCGCACGAACCCAGAGGGGTCTTGAGTTTCCAGACAATCGGACACCCCGAGCGAAGGGTGAGACACACGGAGCGCTCGCAATTTCGGACGGAAAATCGGTACTGGCGGTAACTTGGGCTTCGACGGTGCGTATATGCACTGCACTCCAGTAGCGTCCAGTAGCCGTGGCCACGAACGCCACTGATCCAGTTGCTGCGACGAATACTTTTCGCCTCACCGCATCGATGGTTCGACAACTTGAAGTGCAAGGGCCCAAATCGAACAACCGGTGGCACAGCTCTTGCACGAAATCGAACAGCAGCGCCCGAAGGTACCCCCGGACCGCCAATAGGACGACGCACAGATGCCACGACGCAAACAACTGATGAAGATGGACGCTACACACCGCCAGGACGACCACAGAGGGCGATGCCATCGTCATTCTTCAAGACGATCATCGCGGGCCGATAGGACACGACGGAGAGGCAGATGACCCCACTGGCACTAACTTAAACCTGCGAGCGGACCAACATTGAAGGCCACGAACCGATCCGGAGGATAGACGGAACTCACCATAGGCTACTAAAGCATCTCTCCTCCCCTGGCAGAGTCCATCCCAGCACTATCCCAGCACCACGAACGCCATAGTGAGACACTATCCATGTCAAGATCAGCACGGGGAAGCACTGCCGCGCCACCTTGTGTTGATGGCCGCTGACGAGGTGTTTGAAGCCTGGACGAGATCGCGAGGAATATCCAGGACATTGAAGGCGAAACAAACGACAGAAACAGTGGAATTTGGGGAGGAGAAGATGCACAGTCGGCGACAATAATGGCGGTGAGCAACTTCCGAGTCCCGATGCTGGCGCGCGAGCGAATTTGGCAACATAGACGCTGGCTTACTTCACCATACTCGACGCCCCGAATGCCACCACCACCCAAGCTTACAACTACTACTTAAGTATACATACATCATATATATGCAGGATTTCATCAGAGAATTTAGATAGGGTATCAGATAGATAATGGAGCAGTGGGCCTCCCAGCCTCGACTCGGACGGGACATGCTCTTCACTGCAACTTCCCTCCGAGTCTCTCTACGTCACCAACCCGCTCTCGCGAGCTCGACGAGTCCGTGGTCGTAGTAAACTCCGTCTCGACCTTGATGTCGAGGATGTTCCCGTTTCCAGCAAAGGCGGGGACAGCAGTGTTTGACAATGTCTAGCACCCCACCCAGTAAATGCGCATGTGGATCAGCAGTCCACGCGACACGGAAGAAAATACTGTCTGAGCTCACCTTCGACCGCGGGGCTGTGTCGCGCGAATGGGACATCTCCGATAGCGATATGTGCGCGGCCCTGAGGTCGGAGCCACCGATCGTTGTACAATTCCCAACTGGCTCGCGGGGCTTACGGAAATTCAACCTAGAAGCAAGAATCTCGGAGGTCAGCACTTCAGGATCAGGGCACTGGGATGAGCGCGTACGCAGCCATGACCGAGTTCGTATACACTGCGGACATACGTCAGGAAAGTAGGGAGATCCCAGATAGTGTGCGAGCCGTACCCTTCGTGACAAGCATGTTCATTGCCGCGTAGTACAGATTCTTGGAGGTGACGAGGGCCTTTCGACAGGCCGTGTCATTGTCAGCGAGGTTGAGATGCATATCGCGATGGATGGGAACTCACAAAAACGAATCCGAGGAGATTGAACAAGCTTAGCAATGCGTGGTAAGCGGCGACATTTATTGGGCATCCAAGCAAGCTACTTACTCGGTCAACAATCCTGCACTCAGGTTAGCGTGTACCGAGAGGCGAGAAGCATAGTAGGGTACGAACCAGTGGTCACCGCGTACGCAATCAGAGTGTCCAGCAAAGAGTTGGTCCTACCATGATTCGCAACGATCGGCAAATGCGATACGAATGATAGCAAAGCAAAACACTCACGACTTGACTCCGGTCCGACTGCGGTGCAATACGAAGACGAGGACGGCAGCAAGAACGGTGTCGACGAATACTGCGATCCCGAGGGCGAGGGAGATCCAAGTCTGGGAGAAAGCCAAGTCTCAGCTTCCAAGTCTGATGGATATCGATGCATGCAAGGACAGAGTAATGACGACTCACGGCATATTTGGAGAACGACGTCCACATGGTGATCTCGAATCTAATGCCAGCGTCAGCGAGGGGCTGGACATCGTAATTTCCGCCCGACATACTTACGCTTTGATGGTGACAGCTGTCCAGTGAGGTAGTGGTGAGTAAGATAACAAATGGCGTCCTAGAGATTTGTGTAGTACTGACCCATGCACAGAGCGAACCCGGCGGCCTGACACACCATCTAGACAGATCGACGTAAGCATGTACCGGGCAGCGCAAGACATCATCAACGCGTACGCAGGCCCAGACAACCATCCTAGACTTCCTACCGACTACCCGGACGTCAGAGAAGGTGGTGTGATGGAGGTCATGGGGAACTTACTTCGGTACACCCGGTATGCGAAGAAGCTGGATGAAGAGGTTCAACGAGCGCCGCGGCGAAGCTGGCATATACCGCACGCACCTTTGGCACGCGACAACGTTCGCAGCCTTGTACAGCAGTGATCAGATAGAGGAAGCCCCAGACAGGCGCGAACATACTCACCGTCAGCACCGTCAAGAGCTTCGGGTGATCGAGTAAGCTGGCGGTCCAGAATATGCGTACAGGGAGGACATACGCTCAATGGCCTGCAAAGCGGGTCAGCGACAAAGGGCTCCAAGACTGCGAGCGAGGAAGCGTACCAGTCCATGGTGGCCAGATACAATATACTGAAGTAGTGGGTTACGAGTTTCAAGTAGCTCCAGCCCGGGAATCAGTGTCTACCCCGTGCAGCGAAGAATGGCGGCCTTACCAGAGAGACATGATCACGACTGAATGCACCGAGTCAAGCAGGCTACGAGGTTCTCGTCAAACATCCATTCGCGGCGCACTGCTACCGTGGCTCTTACAGGATGAGCACAACCTGCCAGTGTAACTTGCTGTAAGCCTTCATACCGAGTAGAACCCCCGAATGGTACTCACGTAAAGCTTGGTCCAAGGGCTGTCCGCCCAGTGGACACGGAAGTAGTTGTACGTCTGGTGCAACAGTACCCCGTACATTCTGAACAACTCGTCAGCCGTCGCGCGCCACAACCAGAACAAAAAATATGGACCACGCACATGAGGGCGAAGAACGTCCCGAGCAGCGCAGCGCCATAAGTATTGTCCATGGTCAACCCATCGGGCAGCGAAATTCCCGCCAGGGGGTCCGTAGCGGCTGTGGTGTTCGTAGTCGCAGAGGGATCCATGGTGGGGGACGAGGAACGAGGCGACCTGGGAGGGCACGCAGGGTGGCGTCCGCCCTATAAACCGGGAACATCCATGGGCGTGGCGCTTGGTGCACCCACAGTCCCTCGCGTCCACCCACGGAGTGATGGACTGTTTGTTGTTCCCAACGCGTTCGTAGACGAGAAGACGATGCGGGAGCACCGCCCGTGGTGTGTGCAGCCTTGCCGGGACGCTATCCGTCTATACGGACGGGCGGCTGCGGGGTATCCGGACAGCGCCCATGCGTCTTCGCGGGCGGCATGGGGTTCTTTTTCGCTCTGCCCGAGCTTACTCGGTGTTGTGGGACGCTTCACGGCCGCCGCAGTGGGTGCCTCAGTTATATCGGAGCGACCTCCAATCCGGGCATAGCCTCCCATAGAAACACGGATATCGCAGTCTAGCAGCCCCCATACCCATCGCAGCTGACGTGTTCACTGCGGGGTAGCAGGAAGTACGATTGAGTTGGTACCTGGATAGCTTGTGAGCGTAAGATAGATATCTGGGGTTGAAAGCGTATCTGACAAGATCTAACTATGATGTAGAGGAAAACCAAGGATGGTGTGAACCGGCCGCCACTTCGTCCAGCCACAGAAGCCGTACTTAACACTCCGCAGGCGGCGGCGGCTTGCTTCTCGTCCGCCACTCGATCGAACATGTGGGATAGGGATGTAGATTGGACGGCGTATTGAAGGACTTCCTTTGATATAACAAGTTGGCAGAACTCCTCGGAAGCCGAGAAACGTGGAGGGAAGCGAAAGTATGAGGTCAAAGTAAAGTTGGCTCTCACCGAGGAGGAACGGATCGATCAACACCGCGGAGAAGTGCATCATATTCCCCAGTCAAATTCGTCAGATATTGACCGGACGTCAGAATGTGGACACCTCCACCATCTTGGAGGATAACTTTCGCCGGAAAGGAAGGAGGGGAGCACCGGCTACTTGATGACGAACAATAACCCGGCGTTCTGTTCACAGGGATGCATATGGTTTGTAGGCGCAATAGAAGGGCGTGCTGAAGATATAACGGACATACAACTCACTAAGTGCTCCGCATCCCGGCCCCTCAGGCCAAAATCCTTCCGCGCCCTTCTCTGATAGACGAAGCATGGCTGCAGTGAGCTCCACATACCAGCTCGTGCTTGAAATGATTGTTTCGAAGGCCGGAATAGGTTCAAAGGGGTACTCAGGATAGATGGAATATGGTCTGGATAGATGGAATATGGTCTGGGATTAATCGACCGCCCTCCTTGTGCGATGCGAGAGGGGGTTAAAACGGTGGGCATGTGGCGGGGGTGAGGTGGTGGGCGTGAGGAGGAGAGGCCGCGCCAGCAACACGCGATCGCGCCTGGACCGCGTTCCGATGCCTGAATGCGGTAATTTAGGCGCTCATGGTATTGAGGCTGCGCCACGGCGATGCGGCCCAGCATTCGACACAGCCAGCCTCTCCTTCAGCCGGCGGCCGCCAGAAGTTGGTACATGGCTGGGAGGGAGTAAATAAAATCCACTACAAGAAGCTCACTCAGAGTGCGTAAATCTTCCAACGCCATACTACCGTCTGTATCCCAATTGCCGCTGCAAAACAAAACAACTGCTAACTTCCTGAAGGCCGCCGATCGTGAAAATTGAGATGTCCCTGCGTTTGCCTAGACGTTAGACCAAATGTCGACCGTTAGCGCTTCCTGCCTTTCTAGGTAACGGCAATGTCTCCGTCT
>BACB01005541.1:0-11720 GCA_000338015.2 Ganoderma multipileum BCRC 37180 | reverse complement strand
CTCCGTCTCTCCCGACTCTTCCTGCATTCTTGCCATCCTCACGCGTACGGCCCACATCTTCACCATCGTACCGTACGTGTTTCCTCCACAAGTCCGCCAGGCTCTGATTGAGAGTTTGGCCAAGGGGGCCCTAACGGCCGAGGTCAATACAGTATAGTACACGACACGACAAGTTTACAAACAACGCAATAATTACGAGCAATGTCCACAACGCCAAATAACGTTAAACACCCCGCAAGAGCGATGCAAGCCAGTCCGAGGTGGCAAGGTCACCGCCGCATGAACTCGCGCTCGACCTTGATCTCGATCACGTCCCCATGGTCTCGTGCCGACTCCTCGTCGTGGCCGGTAGTCCGGGTGTCGGTTTGAGTCCGCTATGCAGGAACCAGCAATTAAATGCCATAGCCCTAGATCTTATGACGATAATCCACGAACCTTCGGCGAGGTCATGACTCCGGGGAAACGCGAGACGCCATCGAGCTCGACCGCGCCGAGGTTGATGATGTCGGATGTTCCCCACGTCGGCTGGCTGGTGGACCCCTTTGGTCTCCGGTAGTTGAGCCTAAACACGAAGTTGATCAGCTGGCATCGCGTTGAAAACACTCGGCAGAACCCACGCTGCGAGGACGGAGTTGGTGTAGACTGGTGAAGTGTAGTTGGGTTAGCCAGAACGATATATAAGGAAGACTGGGTAGGTTCACCTTTGGCCGCCTCCACGTTCATCGTCGTATACCACAGGTTCTGAGAGTATGCGAGTGCCTTCCAGGATAGTCAGTAAATCCTGTTCACGGAGGCGTTGAGGACTCGACTCACGAAAACGAAGCTGAGCGTGTTGAAGATGCTATAAGTCAACCGTCAGCATCATTTGTTACCACAGCCCGGCTTAGGAGTACTTGCTCGGTGAGAAGTCCTGCGAAGAAACATGAGATTGCATTCGACTAATGATATTGTAGGAAGCTCCGCCTACCTGTCGTCACTGCGTACGCTACCAGCGTGTCGAGCATCGTGTTCGTTCTACACGGAACCGGTTATCTTAACCTCCAGACGATGTTTTCGGCACGATGAACGCACGATTTAATCCCGGTGCGACTCGTATGCAGGACGTAAATGAGCACGGCTGTCAACACGGTGTCCACCACTACGGCGATTCCAAGCGCTGTGGAAAGCATCCACTATTGCGGCTGTCAGGTTCGCTACCGGGTCCCTAATTCGAAGACAGGACGCACTGTATATCTTGTGAACTCCTGATAGGTAGCTGTGCTGAATCTACAGCCGACAGCCCGTCAGCAGTGCGCCCATGGGCGTTGTAAGGGTATAACGCACGCCTTGACCGTGGCAACTGCGGGACTCGTAAGACCGGAGCGATGAACTGGAATGGTGACATAGGTACGCACCGACGCAGACACACAGCTCAGCCACCAAGCCGAACATCTAAGCTCGCCATGTCAGGAAAGCTCTGCCGGGGTTCAGACTCGTTCGCACGCACGCAAGCCACCGCCAAAATCTTGGACTTTCGCCCCACTAATTCCGCCGGTCACGGTCAGTCAGACTTCTTCTTTCCAGGCACACCTCACGGCACCGATGAGATGCGAACGCACCTCGATAGACGCGGTAGGCAAAGAAGCTGCGAAGGCGTTTCTACGTTGGCAAATGAATAGACTGTGATGGTGAATAGGCTACTCACCCCTGGCAGACGAGAACAGTCGCGCCCTGCGCAGCGGGAGACACTCGGCCCGTCAACGCATGACCGGCTCCCATGGTTGTTCGTACATACCGCGACTAATGTCAGGATCTGAAGAGGGAAACATCAGCGCAGGTCAGAGAAAGAGCGTGGAGGGGAGTCATACACTCAGAGGCCTGGAGTTTAAGGAGTTAGCGACGCCTCTGAAGGAACTTGAAGGATCACCACATACCAGATGGACTTTTCCAGGTATTTAAAGTCGAAATAGTGGCTGACCAGCTTCAAATAGCTGCACCACAAGGCTCGTGAGCGTTTTCGGAACCACGCAGCGATCGTCGTGCAAGGTCTAGGCCCTTACCAAGTGATCATGAGCGTCGCGGAGTGACCCGTGTCTAATAGCCTGTGCGCACGGCGTTGACGTCTAGCCGCAGCAACTCGAGGCATCCAGTGCTTACACTAATAGTACAACCTGGAATGCAAGGGTCAGCGCGCTAAGTTGGACAGGGGGCAAGCAGACAGCGTACATAGAGCTTCAACCAAATACTATCTGCATGGTGGACGCGGAAGTAAAGGTACGCCTGGTGCAGCGACACCCCATACAGACTGTAACGCGTTATCAGTACGCCCTCGCGAGAAGTAAAATGTGCACAAAGCCACACACATAAGCCCGATGAACGTCCCAATGAGGAGGGACCCATATGTTCCATCCAGCGATACGCCTTTGAGCGCCGCGAGCGGGTCTGCCGTCGCGGGGTTCGTCGCGTTACCACTCATCTTGCTGGGGGGAGAGGCGGTGAGTACAGGCGAGGGCGAGGTGACAGCGTGTGGGGGTGCGCAAGGCCTAGCGAGATCGTAGGCCTGCCTCCATATGTAGGCCGCACGCCATGTCTTTTAGAAATTCATGGCCGCACCCACGCCGCCGCCGAGGATCCGGATGGACAGAGAACACAGGCTTCTCCGAAGCTGGCGCCCTGGTCGCGAAAGGCAGATGGCCCCTTTGGGCGGCGTTTCTGACGTGGACGCGCTTCTCTATCATGATGAGCCCGGCGGCCCCGAACGGGCTGCGATGCAGCCAGATTGGCTTCCAGGTTCGCGCAGAAAGGGAGGGTTGCCTCAAGTCGGGTGGGTGGACTATCGAGCACCAACGCTGATCGTGCTGCTGAGGCTGCGCGACCAGTTAGCGATGCCCGTCATTGGAGGTTGGAGGGGCTGGTAGCTGAGCGACGTTCGTTCCAAGCATGCCGGCGGACGAGAACGGGTCTCTCACAATTACCAAATCCCTATCCTCCGGCGCTGACTCGGAGGTTTCGTCGTCAGGTGGCATCAAGCGGAACACAGCCTGCCTGGTCCGAAGCGCCCTGTGATAGTCACAGCTTGACATCTTCCCCTACCGATCCGCATTCACCACGAATCAACCTGGCCACCTCGCAGCTGTAACTTGAACGCCTGGACGAGTATGTTCAAAAGCTGAGCACTCACCAACCAAAAGTAACGTGCAAGCTCCAGTCACGCAGCGTCGGGAGGGTACTCGTCCCTTGTTCAATATCTCATGCACCCACGATGTCCGCCGTTCCGCTCGTTCCGATCGCAAATAAACCGGCCACCCAACGTTGACGCTGCGCGAAGAAGATCCACGTGATGCGCTGCTGTGATCGGTGGCCTTTTCCCGACGAGACTCGGGGATCGCCAGGGCACGCCGGAGTGTGCTGAGTGGCCCATCGGTGGCGGACGCCGGCCTGCGAAAGTCAGCAAACGAAATGCTCCTCGTGGAACCGAACTGGTTTTGTCGCCGTCGCGAAAGCGCTGCTGTACGCGACAATTGGCAAAAATACTAAGGCCTGCAGCCCGATCGCTGCACTTGAGAGTTGACAGGAGGAGCCCAACCGTCGCAACTAGGTGATTCACTGGAGCTTCGTTGATTGACCGCTGCTATACAGTAACTGTCCAAGATATCGACATAGGTACCTGGTATCGGAGCATTCAGCGAATCACGGCCACCGGAGAAGACGCGATAGGCGACGTACGTGCATACATATATTTACATCCGGCCCTTGTCCGGTCCCTCACACCGCTTCCCCAGAGACGCTCGAGTGATCATCGATATCCTCAGGGGAATGCAAATGCTCGCCCCTCTCTGCCCCCTTCTCGATCGTCCCTCTCCTGGTCTTATCATTCTCGCAGACACTGGTAACTCTGATCTCTATCCCGGAGTGAGGCGGCTGCGGTCCGGAGTTCAACGTCAAAAGGAGAGCTGCGGAACTCCGGGAAGGGAGAGGGGGCGTGGTGATAAAGTTCGGGGGCGGAGAAGCCTGAACGAACCTTCTTCGCTTCGACCGGGCTCTCGACCGGGCTTGCTGAAAAGTTGGCAAAGTTGGGGGTCCGGTCGAGGCCGGTCATCTCGAGGAATGTCGTCGGCGGCTTGGAGAGGTACTTGCGACTGTTAAGGCTGGATGGACGGAATAGTCAGCGTCTATGCCAGGGGAGGTGCCAAAAACGGCTTCGGATCGAGAGATACGTACAAGACAAGGACCGAATTCGAGTACACTGATGAACGACGCGGCGTTAGAAGGGGAAATAATCAGGAATGACACGATATGCTTACACTTGATTGCGACAACAGTCACGGCGACGTAAAGGAGCTGTTGCGGGCGCACAAGGCACTGCAGGGACGTCAGACAAATACGGCAACGATCAAGGATGGAGCACGCACTAGTACAAGACCGGGGATTGTGATGAGGCTAACGAAACACATTAGGAACAGAAGAAACTCCAGAACGCTGGCGCGCGAGGTAATTACCTAACGAGAGACGCTGGAAACTGAATGAGATCTAGCTCTTGAGGGTAAGTGTAACGTAGAGCTTACTTGCAACGATCCCATATAAGATAAGGGTATGGATGGTTTCGTTTGTCCTGGGGTTATCTCCGTCAGCAACCCTGAGCATTCACAGCCGTCACACAGCACATACCGCCTGATTTGCGTGCGGGCCCTGCTGAGGATGATTACCAACGTGGTGGTCATTGTGACATCCGTCAAAACGACGAGAGCGAGGGTCGCCGCGAAGAGATTCTATTCATGTATCAGCCACGCGCTCGGAATGTCGTTCACGACGGGATAGAACGTACGGTGCTAAAGCTCCAGCTGTTTGCCTTCGTCCCGCGAATGCTGAGAGACAATATTCGTATTAGGGGGTACGCTGCGACGATAAAACCCTGATGTACATACCTCTCGACACAAGAGGCTACGGTGGCGTTCTCCTCAGATACACGCACTAGGGTAGCAGAATTGCCGTTACTCACCAATGATCAAGCCTGTAGGAACAAAGCTTGATAAGCATCTTTGCGAAGCACAGAAGACACGACGCCACATACCCATAGTTCCCATCATCAACGCCCCCTGGTACTAGATGAGAGATATTCCGTATTTGGGAGGAAGGGTTTACTCACCACGACAACGATTATAAACCTGTACTGTTTGTTGACTGCCAACAGGCTCAATATACGCGATCACGGAGTGGCCTTTAACGAAGGGACCCACAAAGATAGATGCGCCGGGCATAGAACCTGGCGATCGGCCATCAGCAAGAGGTTACTAGCTTGGCGTCAAAGGGACGCTTACCCCTGAACTAGCACGATGATTACACCCTGTTCCTCTCTCAATATTGAGGAATATTACATGAGATAAAACAGCGGGCTCACAGTAACAAGTGGCAGGGCCTGCCGGATAGCGTTGACGATGGATATTCTTTCAGATCGGGCTATGTCATTAATCCGGAACAAAAGCGCACCTGCAACGACCTGTTTGGGGGTCGAGGTGGCCATAGGAGTCACATCGGGCACTCTGAGGGATAATAGGGACAGAGGACGACATACCAGACGCTCTGGCCGAGGGCCTTAGAATTCCCGTAGTTGGAAACGAGGGAGTAGTAGCTGGACGCGAGGTTAAACAGGAAGTTTGGTGGACAACTCGTAAACAAGGTACCAGATATGCGTCATCAATAACGAGTGGATCAACTCCGAAACACTGAAGACGGGAGAGACTGAGCGAGAAGCGCGTTTGAGAAAGCAATCGTCCGTACAGGATTGCGATAACCTGGCACATACGCAGACAAAGGATTAAGTGGGGCGCGCGATTTCGAGCGGTGGATGGCACTTACAAGACATTTCAAAAGACGGACATCGTTGGGGTATGAGCGAAAATACACGTAGGTCTGATGCACAGCGATTCCGAACAAACTGCACCCGGGTCCCCGTCAGCGTCACGCACCGTCAATGAGATCGAGAAGACTGGGACGTACACGAGCGAGACGAAGGTGCTGATCAAGAGCGCGCCAAAGGTTTCATCGAGGGCGGACATGTTGAGCGAGACGCGAGGGCTCCAATGGCATGAAGTCGCAAGATCGCCTCGAAGAACCGAGGATCATATAGCCACCCAGCCATGGCGCCGACGTCATGCAATCTGAATCGTACCGCAACCGCTTGTTTGCGTGCATGCGCGGAGATAGCGAGCTTGGTTGACGTGCCCCCCAAAGCAGGTTAATGCTGGCCTCCAGTGCGGGGAACATCCCAGGAAGCCTCCGGGGAGAAGGAGAAGCGCGGTGGCGACGTCTTTGCGCCGATTCGCGAAGGTCGACGGGATTCGGGTGGCAAGTGTGGTCCTCCGCAGGCGTGAGCTTCTCCGCGGCACCTGTTGGTTGATGGCAGGCATCGCGGCTTCGGGTCTCGCAGTCCTCTCTAGGCAACCTCGGAGCGTGCGTGCCGGGCCGCTTCGGGAGATTCCAGGCCACAGACGCGAGGCGAAGGCGAGCCCTCGTGAACCTTTGGAACTCAGAGGCGCGTAAGAATCCGGAGATAGCGCCGGCCATGTAGAAGAACTTACCCAGGATGCGCCACCCCGCTTCTGGACCTAGCAATAGACGTACCGTCCAGAGGTGTTGTTGAAGCTAAAACGAAGATCTGCTAACCTCCGAGGAGGATCGTATACAACTATCATCGCCACTGAGGATCATACGCCACAAGGCCACTAGAGCAAGAGTGTTTAAGTTAATCGATAGGCGAGTGTAGGCTATGCCACAACGTACTTGGCGAGCCGGCTGATAACGCCACGCTGCTAAATCCAGGAACGGTAGCTGGTATGCTCCGGGAAGACACCGGTGGAAGAGCGGGCAGAGAGCAGGGTTTGAGTTGAGAAGTCAACCGGCGCCGGCGTCGGACTCGGAGAGAAGCTTCGTCCCTACCAAACTCCCGCGCGGCCCTAGGCTAAACCTTTTCTTCCGTCTTGGTAACCTGTATATCGTGAGGGTCGTCGTCAGTGTCCAGAAAAGACTGCGATCATCATCATGTTTAAACTCACGCGCGAGAGTCGCATGATACTTGTCAGGCAAAAACAATACAGTGTGTTGGCGCCGCAGCCTACAACGAGATCATAGAATTCTCCTTGCCGGTGCAGTGCTCTGTGAAGGGACAAAGAACGATGTGAATTGGGGTTGTATGTCGCGCGCGTCGTGGCGTTGAAGTGAATACCGTACTTCGATCTATGGTGATCTCAAATTCAATGCGCTCAGATGGTGAAGACATGGTGATCTCAGTGCCTTTCGACGAGGACGTGGACGTCTCAATGCCTTTGGATGAAGTCATGGTGATCACAGGAATGCCTCCGGACGGCGAATTTGTAGTACTCACAGCGTTCAATGGCGTACGCCACATGTTGCGGTTCTGGCAGGAGCCAATCCTGTCACCCCAAGGGTCCACAAATTCGAGAGAAAAGTCGTCGACGTCGAGTGTGCATTGTAGCGGCTCGCCGGCATCAAAGCGACAATTGAGAACCCTAGTACTGGAGGACAGAACATATTTGGATGTCACCAGCAGCGCGCTGACGTTACCGCGAAGATACTCACTTTATTCATCCACTCCACGACCGCATGGGTTCACCTGGGAGACCATTGGACGAGCGAAGTGCGCATACATGCAGCTCACGGGCCGAGTCTAGGTGGCAGTAGAGAGGGAGTGCCGCATCATCGGAGGCAACAGTTGCCGACTTTCCAGTACAGTACACGTGGCGCTTAGAGAGACAAGGCGCCTAACTTACTACTTTGGCAAGTCAGTACGTTCAGACTGGAGCAGCTCGATAGACAAGACAATTCTTCGTGATGAGAAAACATGTACGATACAGATACAAGGATGCAGAGGAAATTCTCGATATACAGATCGTCGACCGCCCCTCCCTCGACTGCACCCGATTCCCCCTTCCTCTCTCCTGAGGGCTCCTCAGGCCCATTGCTCGGGGCTTCGAACCTTCGCGTCCACACTCTCAGAATCCTCCCCAAAGCCCGTGTCCTCTCGTCCTGCCGACCTTGCCACATTTATCCTCACCATGGCGTACGACGACGATGGCGGCGACACCTATGCCGAATTCCAATCCAATCAGCCTCGAGGCCTCGGCTGTCGAGCAATAATGAAAAAGGGTCTGGCTCGCTCACCGACTCGGACTGGACCAGGGCCGCGCCCCCGCTTGAGGCCGTGAATCCCGAGCGGTTGAGGCTCGTCCGTTGCAAGACGCCGCCAGCCTCCAACCCGATGGGAGGGGTGAAGTTCGAGCTACCCGCGATGCGGCCCGTAAGCGCGTGGCGGCAGTTGAGCACCGCGAGCACCGAGTTCGAGTACACTGTCCCGATTCGCGACGCGAGTGAGTGAGCATGGATGCATGGATGCGCACTTCCTCTGCTTCTGCCCCTCGGCGGGTGCAGTAGCGCGTGGGGAAGGGGGGAACGGAGAAGGGGAATGGCAAGGGGACGGACCTTTCGTGGCAGGCATCGCGATCGCGAAGTAGACGAAGGTTTGGGGCAGGGCGAGGGACTGACGGTGCGGGGCTGGAGTCAGCTCTGGATCCGTCCCGAAGCGAAGACGCAAATAGCAAGAACAACGGTCACACGTACACATACGAACGCTGGGACTGTTAGGGCGCTGGAGACGAGAAGTCAGAAGTCAGCCCACATTCATGCAGAAGCTTGGGCGCGCGCGCGTCATACGTGTTGAGGCCGGCTGGGCGAGCGCATACAGCGACAGTCAGATATCGCAGGCAATAGTAACTATGGAAGGACCAATAGCGTACTGGCGATGACTGCATAGAGCGACAGAGTGTCTAGAACGGTGTTCGTCCTGGATAAACGCCCGTGGTCAGACATACGAACGCCTAACATTGAATGTTGATGAGGTGTCAGCTCACCTCTCAAAGCGCGTGTGACTATTTCGCAGAATGAACATCAGCGTGCCCGTCAAAATGAAGTCCGCCGACGCGGCGACTGCGAAGAGCGTCGTGTCCATCCACTACATCAAGGGATAAGCACTACGCGGGGACAGGAACACGGAAGGCGAGGCCGGGCGAGATGAAAACACCCACGATGTGGCCGCCCAAGCCTTCGAACGTATCGCTACCGAAGCTAAGGACACCAGAACCCAGAAGGTAGAACAACGTTCTCAGTAGAAGTCGGGGCGCAGCGAGGGTAGACTCGCTAACCTTGCCACGGTGGCAGCTGTGCGGGTATAGATGTCGTATGTTAGCGCCAGGTACGCTCGTGCGAGTTCAGAAGCGTCAGGGCTCTCACCGATTATGAAGCCAAGCTCGACGAGCATCAGGCTAACCTGAGTCGGACAGTACCATGAGCGGAAAAATGGCAGGGAAGCAACGACTGCACGCACAACGAGTAATACAATGGGCAAGTAGCGCCGATCGACTGGGAGGGAAGCAGTAAGAAGATTTTCGCCATAACGAGTAGGTAATGCCAAAGACATACCCAGGTATATGCGCCGAACATAAAAGCTTCAAAATAGCTATTAAGCGTGCGGTAATAGGGACCTATCCGCGAGTGAATGATACCTTTGGGTAAGGAGGACGGTGATTCCCTGAGGTGCAGTGAAATTGGACAGCTTTCTGTTTGGCAGCATAGAAGACACCCACTGTTGAGAGAGGGAGCGCCTGACGCAAATAAGTCGATGATCAGGGCGCGATTTATAGTTACTGGAATATATGCTTACCTGGATAGACCTGCGGGTGCGAGCGGGTGGGTCGGATACTCGGAGTGGGTTGCGGGAGTGCAGAGGTTTGACTCGCTCACCATATGCTCACGAGGAACGCTAAGGGATTGAAGTAGTTGACGACGAAATAGTAGTAGCTACGATCCTGTCAGAAAACCGCGAAGAACGCACACGGGATGAACATAATTCGTACCACATATGCATAAGCGTCGCAGAATGGAACGTGTCGGCCGCACTTCGCGATAGGTCAACTTTCGCTAACATTGGGTCTGGGTAGATCCCTTGTCTTACAAAATGGCCGACACCTGGGAATGAGGTTGCCATCCGCGTCGGTCGCGCTCATGAAACCCAGCCGGACTTACTAAGATCTTGAAGAAGGGTATGTCTCCTTGATACATACGGAAATACCGCCATGTCTGGTGGGCAGTTAGTCCATATAGCCTGCGGGGAAATGTTAGCACGATATCGACCTGCAAAGTAGAGTAGCGCACTCACATGAGCGAGAAAAAAGTGCTGAGGATGATAGCACCAAAGGTGCTCCCGAGGAGAGAACCAGCTCCAAGAGGAAGCCCAACCGGGATAGAGCTCGGGTCCCGAGGTTGAATCTGCGAGGAGTTCATGAAGTTTGGGATGACCTGGTCTACATAGACGGAGCGCGCACCTCACTTATAGAGCGGGCCAAGTGATCATAGGACCGAAATAGTAGATCTATCCTGGGATCCAGAGCCTGCCGCGGGAGATCAATCGCCGCGCGATCGAAGTGTTCGTTTCTCGTCCTTCCTAGGAGCGAACAACAGCTTAATTTTGACACTGCATCCGTCCTGTGTACGCATGCCAATCTTCGTGTCGCCACGCAACTGCGACTGCCCCTCGCACAGCAGAGCGCGTCTGCTCCGTGCATGGTTGAAGGCGAATGTTGGCTGTCGTCGTAGGCTAGCACCATATCCGCACGGGGGGTGCGTCGGGTATCGCGGTGCGCCACGAAGCTTCCTTGTAGATCTGTCCCACGACCTGCAACTCCTAATGAGACCGCGCCGAATGCCCGTCTCGAGGGGTGGAAGTGCACTCACCGCACACGGAGACATAGACGCTAGAGGAAGACGTTGCCTCGGGAAGGATGCACTTCGGGTGATTCATACGTCGGGATGACGGCAGCCCCTCCACGTTCATTGCAGAGTCGGGGCGGAAGCGGGGCTACCCGTTCGGATGTGTGCATGTTTTGCGGTCTTCGCGTGCGATGGAGTTGTAGGCACGCGCTGGCGACGTGAGCGAAGCATGAAGATGAAACGTTCGGGCCAAGGTTCAGGCTTAGCGGAGCTATGTTATGAGTGGTTCCTCGTCATGTCGACATCTGTCCAGTAGCTGCGAGGCTGCAACTCGGGTGAGCATCCTTGTGAGCCATGGCAGTGGTAAAGTCGCCTGCGCAGGTGTCCACAGTAGAGGCCGAGCATCGAAGAAGGCCGCAGGTCGAAGGTTTCGTGCCAGCCCTGGAGAGATACACACCGCGCGGACATTCGATAGAGCCTGTTGGCCGGATATTCGCAGTCCATTGAACACATAGGAGCCTGAGGAGGTTATGGCTGCCATCGTCCAAGCTGTACATGTGGTGGACCGTTGCCCGCCGATGAAGGCGCCGGGGTAGTGTGTGGACTTGGTACCTGCCCTAAAGTCGCCAGCACTCGCTCCGGCACCGCTGGCCAGTCGCTGGCCCGACGCTGGGCAGCTACGTACAATCTTGTTCGCTGCTTGTTCGACCGTTCCCGACTATATGAGAAACAGAACGTCTAGCTAGCTGATCTTCCAACAGTGTCTGAGAGGAGATTTCCTCGTATGCGATGAGTTCCACGCTGGATATGCAGTGTTCCTGGTGCGGGGTCGCTGACACGTGGACTCGGAGCCTCTCGTGCTCTTATCACAAGTTCACCCGCTCCGTACGTGCACGGGTAGCATAGTCCAACGATGGTGTCTACCTAGTAAGTGGGGACATTTCCTCGAAAGCGTGTACTCA
>BACB01005540.1:0-72427 GCA_000338015.2 Ganoderma multipileum BCRC 37180 | reverse complement strand
GTATGTATATGTGTAGCGTCGGAGGCCTTTCTTGAACAATTGCACCCGCCCCGGGTGCGATAAGTTCGCTTTCCACGTTGCGTCATTGCACGAAGCCGCATACGCATGGTGCGAGCTAAAGTCGTCTATGTAAAGCGATCGACCTGAGATCTATTCAGCGCGAAATCGTCAGCACCCTGGTCTTCAGATTCCGCTAGGATCTACAGCACTTCTCCTCGTGGGCGGTCCGGAATGATTCGAAGGACCTAAGGTGAGACTTGAAGCTTGTGGTCGTGTGATGCCAGAGGTTTCACTAGAGCGTTTTATAGTATGCATACAGCAATCGAGAATGCGATAACATCATTACTTCCACCACCTGCCGTCTCCCGGAGGACGAACGAACTTCGCCAGGGTTTCTCCACGACGTGGAAACCACCCCGGATCCCGATGCATACTTCGTCCCACCTCCATCTAGAATAGATACCCTAGAGGAGAGACGAGCTCACGGCCTGACATCTCACCTCCGTCGGCCGTATACACCACAGCGCCACCAGGTCGTCTTGAACGTCCATCGCGACCAAATCCACGGGACAAGCATCGAGCGATGAAGACGCATGTATGTCTGCGGTCTTACGACACTCATCGACGTGCTTCTCCTGACGCCACGAAGCCATCAAGCCCGACCCCTCCGACGATGTCCTCAGATTTGGGTTTGATGTCGCGGCTGCGCGGTCTCGCGGGCACCGGCTCCCGCCCCCAGTCCTTGGTCCATAAAAAGCCACAAGTATGCGCCCCAGAGCCAGCCCTTCTCATTCAATCTCTCGAGCGCTAGCAGGCATGGTGGGCCCCTCGTCCCCCTCCGTCACCGACACGTACGGCGCGTTTCTTATCGGGACATATTGTGCCCTGATGTGTGTTTTTCCTCGTCTTACGCATTGACCGCCGCCTCGAGACTGATGCTGGGTCGTGGTAGGTTGTACGGGCTGGTGCTCCACCAGTCGTACCATTACTACCGGGTGTTTGCGACGGATGCGCGGTGGATCAAGGTGCTGGTGAGCTGTTCGACCGCGGTCATATCTTGATGTGAAGTGAACGATGTTTCACCATGCCCCAAGGTCACTGTGACGCTGTATGTCGTGCCTTACATCGTTCTAGAGCGCATATACTGACTTCTGCGAAGGATCCTCGAGACCATCGTTACAGCGTTGAACATCAATGCAGGGTGAGCGACCTGAAACCGCACCCCGGTGTCGCGTTCACATGTATGCGCATATGGCGTAGTTACAACTACCTCGTGACGAACTACTCAAATCCCGACTTAGAACGTCCTCTGTATTGGTACGTACTTACGTCCATCTTATCATCCATGCGACGCATCGAGCTGACATCTGTTTTGCTGAATCTAGGTCGTTGAAGGCATGTATCTGTCATCTTGCGCAATTGAAAGTGTGCTGATACGCTTCGCGGTCCAAGCTCTTAGCATTCTTTCCGGTGAGCGGTCCTCCTGAACACTGACAGGATGTTCGCACCACTGAAAGCGCTCGCGCTTCCAGGCCATTGTCGCACTTACATGTCAAACGTACGCCCCCTTCTCTCTCGATCATCTAGCAGTAATTCACGCGTAAATACTGCAGCTTCTTCGCTCGGCGAGTTTGGTTAAGTGCGCATATAGTCCCCTGCCTTTCCCTTCCGGTCGACTAAATGCGTCTCATCTTCTCAGTTGGTCGCAGATACAGGCCAATTGTGTACTGCTCGGTGCGTCATGCTGGGAACTCGAGAAGGCCAAAGGCGATTACTCACCCAACCTTCTCTCAGGTTATTCTGATGTTCGCTGAGTTTGGTGAGTCGTGGTTCCCACCTGCGTGGTGCCCGATAGGGCTACTGACCCCAATGCGACGCATATATACAGCCCTTCCCGCTGGTAGGTCTCATTAGCTCGCTGGAAAGCTCTATAATTGACACAACCCCTCCTTTCGTCATTAGCATGCACGATCAAGATGTATGCTCGCCTCTCATCGGCATCTATAAGCATCGTTAACTCGGTACCCCCAGATTTCAGGCACACGACGTCACCGATGCCCTCAACTTCTCGGTCGGTGTCCTTCTGCACTGACCCGTGGGATTCTCACCCCATTTCCTATGCTAGTATCTCGTCTCCGCGAGAAACGCGGCAGCGACGGTTGCGGACAGTTTCATGACCGCGGTCCTCATCTACTCCCTCCGGCGAAGCCGAACGGGAATCAAGCGGTACGTGCTCGACTCGGAGGTAGGTCGCTTGCTGTATGTATGGGTTGCTCATGCTAGCTGCTAGAACCGACTCGATGATCAATGTTCTCGTGTTGTACGCGATAAACACGGGTACGTTCTTGGGGAAGCTCTTATCCGAAGTCGCGCTGACGACACGCAGGACTGCTTATCAGGTAGGTTGACCGGGAATGGCGACCTCGCGAGCTCGGTTGACCGCCAAGTTGTTTAGCACGTTCAACGTTCTATGCCTGATCTTTGCGAGTATCTCTGATTTTTGCGTCTCTGCCTTACCATTGTAATTACTCGGTCACCTAGGGCTTCGTCTTCCCCCAAAGCTTTACCTACATCGCCGTGGACCTCGTCGCCAGTCGTCGTGCGTGCTCCCGTATCCCTTACTCAGATCCTCCCAGCTAGATTGACTCTGCACAGTATACGCGAATTCCCTTCTTGCTGCGTAAGTCATCACGATATGCTGCAGTTCGGATCGTCAGGCTCATCGGGATCGGACGCGTTAGGTTGTCCTCCCGCAAGCTGATCGCGGAGGCAAGCCACGTCCACACGGAGGCGGACGGCCCGTTCGGGACGGTGTACGCCGTCTCAGGCCCTGTACCTCTCGTACAGCCGCGCAACAGTATGCGGCCGGCAGCTAGCGAAGAGTGGGAGCTGTCTCAGGTAAGACTTCGCGCTCCCTCATCCGTACTGTGTCCGCAATGTTCTGGATTCTGACCACGATCGTTTCCGATGCACTCCTCCTGACCTCCCTCCCAGGTGGGAAAGGCCCTGAACCTCAAGTCGCGGTCCCATCCCGGAGATATCATAGTTGGCCTTGGCGAGGGTAGCAGCGATATGGCGGACGGTAAAGCAGCGAGGAGCATCTTCCTACGTTCGGTGTAGTTTTATGTCTTGGGAGGAGGAGGCTATCTTAACCATGCACCTCAGACACCGAACGTATGGGAACCACGTCGAAGCTCCTCCCCGAGGGCTTGAATTAGCATCACCTAGTTGCGACATCCGTTGAAGGCGAGGCTCTTATCAAGGTTTAGTAAGTGAATTTATGGACGCTTTGGGATGTCCTTGCACATTTACGTTTCTTCTCCTCTCTTGCCGGCGAGGCACCGGCAACGATCGATACTGGAAGTACAGAACACAGATGTATTCGGGTGGGCAACGTTGCGGGGAAGTGTGGTCACCAGTCCCGATCGAAAACTTAACTATTCAGAGGCACTGATTTCTCATCTGGCGTATAAAAGCCTCGCGGACATGGGGCTCCTCTCTTCGCACTCTCCCGCGCAATGGCTTCCCCACAGCTGTTCGATGAATACGACATCATTATCGCAGGCGGTAAGTCCCAATACTCAGTATTTTTTCGTCCCGACGACCGTCCTCGCTCCGATATTCATAAATTCCTTCCTGTAGGAGGGGCAACTGCTGGCGTGATCTTTGGCAGACTCGCCACGGCAGACCCATCTCTGCGCATCCTCATGCTCGAGAAGGGGCCTACGACCAAGGATGACCTAGCGCACACGCAGCCTGCACGTAACCTGCAACACCTGACGCCTGGATCCACCACGACCAAACCTGTCGTCGGCAAGCCAAGCGACTGTCTCAACGGCCGGGAGCTGACGATTCATTGCGGGCAATGTGTTGGAGGTGGCTCCAGCGTCAGTTGTAAGTGTCTTTCACCACAACGCAGCTCCTGCCTGCGCTCATCGCGGCTTGGAAGTCATGGGATACATGCAGCCGGCCCCATCGGACTATGACGATTGGTCGAGGGTGCACAATAATCCCGGTTGGAGTTCCAAGGACCTCTTGCCACTCATCAAAAAGGTATGAGGATTGCATCACACAACATCGTCGCCGCACTTTTCACTCACCGGCGCATAGGCAGAAACATACCAGGCGGCACCTGCGGAGCTGTCAGATGGATCCCACGGGCCGCTTAAGGTTTCTTACGGGGGCATGATCACCAATATCGGCGAGGAATACATTGCTGCCATCTCCCAGTACGACAAACCCCGCGCCATTGTGAAGGACGTTGGCAACACGCCTCTCCTGAATCATGTTCACGTAATGTCGACTTTCCTCCTCGATCGACCTATGGTATGTGATATATAAGCTCACGACTTGTGATCTTGCAGTATTGGGCGAAGTGGATTGACAGGGACACCGGTCGCCGGTCCGATGTAGCCCACAGCTACGTTTATCCCGTACTGGACAGGTCTCAGAATGCGCACTTGCTCCCTAATTGTGCGGTACGGAAAGTAATCATAAAGTGCGTCCGCCTTTCCCCACGTTCTCGGTCTTTACTTGGGTACGTGCTCAACTCGCTCAGGGATGGAAAGGCGATAGGAGTGGAATACGTCCAGATGCTGCCTGTGGCCGACAGTGCATCCCACACGGCGCGTGCCACGAAGCTTATCGTCTTGTCCGCTGGGACGTTTGGCTCCCCCGCGATACTAGAGCGCTCCGGGATAGGCTCGAAAGATATCTTGGACCGCAATGGTGTCGAGCAGGTTGTGGATCTCCCCGGGGTCGGGGAAAACTTTACCGGTGGGTTGCAGCATGCGCGTCGTAGAGTGTTCTAGAGCTCATGGACTATACGTATACAGATCATCCATCCCTTTTTGTGCCATTCTATGCGAAGGAGGATGCAGACAACCTTGGCGGCATCATTATCGGAGGCGATTCAAGCGAGCATGAGAGTACGTCCACTTGTTCGATTTGGTCTCACGCCAGGCTGGACTCCAGACTTAAAGTGGGCATTAGACGGGTCAGCGAAGTGGCATAAGGACGAAAAGGGTCTCATTGGATCAAAGTTGGTTATTCCCTCATTCCTGCGGGGGCGCAACTTGACGTCTTTCTACGCGTGACAGTGGAGTCGATGGCGTGATGCGGTATCGACCATCGCAACAGGAACTCCAGAGGATCGGTCACGAATTTGCAGAACGGTGGGCTTCCTTCTACACTGGTGCACCCGACAAACCGGTCATAGTGATGGGCCTATTATCCGCGTACGTTGGTTGCTACATATTCGTTTCTGTCCCCCCCACACATGCTTTCAGGTACCTCGGCCCCTCGCCTCCGCCTGCAAACCAGAAGATGTATTCCACGTGCGCGTACATTACCCATCCGGTCAGCAAGGGCTCTGTGCACATCACTTCTGCAAACGACGTCGATGCTCCGGTTGATTTCGACGCAGGCTTGTTCAGGAGGTACGCGCGCAGCCAGTCTTTGAGCCCTTCGTTGGAGTTTCGACTCGGACTTATGACTATCCACACTATACAGGAAGGAGGATTTGGTCGCGTTGCGCTATGCGTGGAAAGTCTGCAGAGAACACGGCCGACGCATGTCTTCTTACAGGGGTGAATATGCTCCCGGCCACCCCAAGTACCCAGCTGGCAGTGCAGCGGCAGCGTCGCTAGACCATACCACACCAGTGCCCGCTGACGCCCCGGACATCATGTACACCGAAGAGGACAATGAGGCTATCGACGACCTCTTAAAATCTAACGGTGAGACCCTGCTTACTTTTCCGTTGAACCAGGACAATCTGCGACCTGACAGCACATTGCTAGCCATTACAGCGTGGAATTCGGTGAGCGTATAGCTTCAAAGGTGGAAAGCTTGCTAACCGCTCGACGATAGCTCGGCACTTGCGCCATGAAACTGCTGGACGAAGGTGGGGTCGTCGACTCGCGCCTCAATGTGTATGGTGTACAGAATCTCAAGGTTGCCGACCTTTCCATCTGTCCGTCGGTCATTGGCTCAGTACGTCTTCAAACAACGTTTATTGCAGACCGCACACTAATAATTAAATAATACAACGTTGACACTAGAACGCCTGTTCTGTTGCTGTTCTTGTGGGCGAGAAGGCTGCCATCATCATAGGAGAGGAGCTGGGCATTGCGAATGTTTAGGCGCAGGATCAACCTGTAGCCAAAATGTCGGCAACATCGCTGGAACGTATGACTTGCGAGTGGATGACAATATCACGTAGCATCAGACCTGATGAATCCCATGGGAAGTTAGCAATCGACACGATCCTGCAACTGTACTGGCGGGAAGCACCCCTCACCTTCGACTGTGCGGTCTCGGCCTGCGAAAGGGACGACACGGACGATGTGTAGGCTAGCCGTATGTCAGTAAATACGCCTGCATTTTGGTTCTCGACCAGCTTCCGGGGCCTTCTGAAGTTCAATCTGGGCCGAGAGACGTAGATCAGTGGGGCGAAGCGACAAGAAGAACGCCGCGAAGAGTGCGTACGCAGCGATAACAGAGTTGGTATACACTGACGAAGGGTGTCAGCGTTGAGTCGAGGCTGGACACACTCCGAGACGTCTTACCTTTCGTTCCTAGCATGTTCGCGGCAGCGTAATACAGATATTGCGACGTGACGATCGCCTGCAGAGAGACAATATCAGAGGGTAGTGACATAGAATAGACATTGTGGACTCAGACTGACGAATACGAAACCGAGGATATTGAACAGACTGAGCAAAGCAGGATCAGTTCGCATCCGTTCGCCGTATGTCTCAGTGAGAAGCTTACTCGGTTAAGGCTCCTGCGTGTCCACGTGAGCATAACTGATCAAGCGGATATCTAGAACTGCCAATGGGAACGAACCAGTGGTAACTGCATATGCAATCAGTGTGTCCAGGAGAGAGTTAGTCCTGCAGCATTTTCGAGTATTAGCCAATCCTGCACGAACAGGTGCAAGGTGAAGTAGGCTCACGCCTTAACACCAGTACGACTGCGGTGTAACACGAGCACGAGGACACTGGCTAAGATGGTGTCGACAAAGACTGCGATGCCGAGGACGACTGAGATCCAGGACTAGGATGAAGACGGAGGTTAGCGCTGACTGTGCACGCGAGATGAAAGCATCACGACTGACCGCATATTTGGACAACGCTGTCCACATGGCAGCTTGGAACCTATCGGCCATGTCAGCGAAAGCTTGAACGGACTTCGAGCCTGGCATTAGACATACGCTTTTACTGTGAATGCTGTCGAATAGGACACTGATCAGGTGGAACAGACCGATGGTTCGAGCGATCGAGTACTCACCTATGGCCACACCGAACCCAGCACCTTGGCATATCATCTACAAGAACAGTAGTCAATGCCGAGAGGACAGCGCGTGCAGTTGTGGTTTACGTACACAGAACCAGACGACTATCTTGCATTTCTTGTCCACTGTTGCAATCTAAGACGAGGTTTTACGGTCGACGACGCAAGGTACGTACTTCGGTATGCTCGGTATGCGAAGAAGCTGGAGGTCAATGAGCATGCAATGCTTACGACGTTAACGCAATAAATAGACACCTTTGGCACGCCACAACGTTTGCTGCCTGGACAAATGCGGTTTAAGGTGAGACATATGAAGTGACCAGTATATAATTACTTACCGTGATCACCGTCAAGAGCTTTGGGGTCCGAGGTAAGTGAGGAATCGAGAGAACGTGCAATGAATGGGCATACCCTCAATGGCCTACAGAAGACGTCAACCCTGAGTTCCCGAACTATGAGAAATACAACACACCAATCTACGGTGTCTAGATAAAGTATGTCGAAGTAGTTGGTAACGAGTTTCAGGTAGCTTCAGTCTTGAGATTAGTAATGACAACCAACGAACGTGGACGGTCTCACCAAAGTGCCATGATCAGGACCGAATGCGTCGTATCGAGCAAGCTACCGTGACTCGTCAACCGCGTGCTAGGTTGAGCACCGACATGTGCTTACAAGATGAATGTGACCTGCATTACGGTGTAAGTTTAGGTAAGGAGTCCCCCCGAAGTGTTACTCACATAAGACTTGAGCCAGAAGTTGTCTCCGGAGTGAACACGAAAGTAGTTGTACATCTGGTGTAACAACACGCCATACATTCTGACAACAACACGTCAGCATAATAGCTCCATAGAGGGGGTGGCGGAAGCACGAACATGAGCGCGAAGAAGGTCCCAAGCAGTGCGGCACCATAGGTGTTGTCCATGGTCAGGCCATTGGGTAGGGTCAGGAGTCCGGCCATGGGATCCGAAGGAGTGTTCATGCCGTCTGCAGCTGTAGCCATGGGGAAGTGGAGCCTTGCTGAAGATACGTGCCACTTTGCCCGTATAAATGCGATACGCCCTTCGAGCGATACGCCTGGCGCACACGCCGCACCCTGGGTCGGACGGGTGTCCAGTGCTGCAAGGTTCTGCCAGTCATGTTTTCCCTGAGTAAACGACCGTTAAAATACAAATGGAACCTTCCGAATAGTTGCTAGACATCCAGTGGACATCTGAAGACAAAAGCGTATCAGATATGACGAGACATAACCAATACCAAACCACAAACTGGGTAAACATTCTATGTCTTCATGCCGTTGTAGAGGCTCGGCAAGTGGCGCTTCACACGCTTTCCCGTCTCTCTGGCGATGCGTAGAGTGAATGCAGCTACATACACACTGCCAGTTCCGTGTAATCAGCACGAGAGCGGAGATAACGGTGCAGGATCACATACATTCGACAGCTACTGAAGGGTAGACCGACCCCGCCGACGGCACAAGGACGTCCAATATTATACTAGTACTTTTGAAGGCATTGCGACGTAAACGCGCCTCGCCCGAGTCCACCGAGAAGTATATATGACGCTGAAGCCAACCAGTGACGTTACAGGACAACATCACTGACCACAGCGAGCCGGGCCTCGCTGCGCCATGGTTCCATTGCGGACACAAGTCGAGCAGATAGATACAGATGTTGAGCCACAGCTGCCATCGAAGAAGACAGTGGCGTAGGGAGGGGGCTGTATCTGTGAGCGACAAACTGTCAGAAGGGACCACATCATTAAATGAGGTGACGCAATCGCCTTCCTACGAGCACAGAAGGTGGATCTTCATGATCTTCATGGGAACCACCATCTCCGAAGGCGGGGAAGGAGCGGACCTTCCCCGGGGGTCTCATGGCGTCGAGGAGTTCGAAATTGCAGTTGAGCTGATACAGATTGGTAATCGGGACTTTGGAGAGGGGTAACATGCATGTGGACGTCCACCAGGTGGTACAACCGGATCGCGTCAGCGCGCGGAAGGGAAGGGAGGACACGGTGTCATGGAAGACGACACAAGAGGTCCAGCACCCATGCGGCATTTCTATCTATGTCGGACAGATAGGTGGTGCATATTTGAGCAATTCCCCAGATCATCGTGGCTGGACAACCCATGGATATCAACGGGCATGGGAGTGTAGGAGATGGGACGTACCCGCACGTGGAATATCCTTCCATTACCACTGTATGGCCCCTCCAGGCTCTATCCTAACCTTGCGGGGAATACTTGCTATATGTGTGCGCGCTAAGCTAAAGCGCATGAACAGACGTCGTTCAAAGCTCGAAGGGAATCGTAAGCTACGGTAGTTGGAAACGACGTACCATAATTCCAGGTATTCTCCATCAATGTAATTCTTCCGTATAAAAGAGAACCGACTTCTAGGTTGCATTTGAGAAACCCAGCATAGACGAGCTCGAGAGGCTTCCGGAGGGCGCCGCAAGACCAAGGAAAAGATGACTGGATTTCAGAGGTCAAAGTAGCTAAAACCATGGAAAACAAGGAGTATAAAATATCTGTGTGCTCCGTCCAGGGAGTGCAGAGAGGCTTGAGAAATGGTAAAGTGCGCCAGCGCAAAACCCAAGTTCGCTGACGCTTGCCTACCCTAAAGTACCGGCGCTTCTGACGATGTAGTCTCCCACTGCGGCCATGCTGGCCTCGTTAGAGTCATAAGGAGCGCGGCTTTACATCACATACAGTCAACAATAAGTACATATACATGGCAAACGTACACGTACACACCAAGGAGGAGTACTTATCCTAGCAGATGCAGCGGTCACCGGCTGACACCCCTCATGGTCGTGCTGACTTTGCCTGGTCGGACTTGCCATCTGCGTCCTCCATCGGCCTAGCCCCCCCCCCCCTCCCCCTCGAACCGGGGTATCCTACAATCTGCCCATCGAAGATATCCCTATCGCTCAGGGCTCGCGTAAGGGCCTGGCGAATACTTAGAATAAAGATACTCGCGACCATCCACAGATCGCCTCTCGTCCGGCGTCGAAACCTCACACATCACGCGCAAAGAAGTCCTTCGACATCGAACTCTTCCCGGGTTCATACTCCGCGTCTGCCGCGGTACTAGGTGATCGCGCATCGTCCCCCTGCAAGTTCACAGTCGTCCTCATCTGTCATCCACGGCCAGCAGGTCAGCGCCACGAACGAGGTGAACTGGACGGGGCTCAGGCTCGCCTTGGATCGGAGCTCCCACTGCTCACTCCGGACGGCAGCGGGTTCGTTGCGCGCGAAGGCTGGGCGCGAGCGTACGATGACGGTGCCGAACGGGTTGCTGTCGGTGCTGAGGCTCGAGCCGATGTCGGAGACGACCTTGCGCGAGTTGAGCGCGGCGAGCAGCGAGCTTGCATATACTGCCGTGTCCGGATGTCGGGGTCAGCGGGCATAACTAGAGGCCGAGAAGGGCCTAACGTGACGTACGACGGCTCGAGACCAAGTCCACCGCGGCATAGGTGAAACTTTGCGGGAAGACGAAACCCTAACGCGAGGACGTCAAACATATTCCAAAGACGCGGAACAAAGGACCTACGAATACGAGGCAGAGAATGTTGAACGCGCTGGATGTTCCGGCTCGCGTGAGCCGATCGTCCTCGTATTTTGTAACGTGAACTAAGATTGAACTCACCTTGTCAGCAGGCCAGTGTTCACGGCATACATGATCAAAACGTTGATCATCGAGTCCGTGCGCTTGATCCCCGTCCGACTCTTGTGGAGCGAGTAGACGAGGATGGTCGTGAGGAGGACGTCCGTCACAGTTGCAGCCGCGTTCCGTGCAGAGACGAGGTACTGTAGATGATGTATGCCGTCAGTTTGAGGTGTAGAGCCGTTGGAAACGACGGAGGTTTGCCTACCGAGAACCTCAGTGCATCCGCTAGGGTTTTTGCTTCAAAGCTAGATAACAATCGCATGGTGAGCACGGGAGCTAGATTGAGAGGACGCTGTGATTGTGCGTACGCGAGGATTACCGCAGCTGCGAAGAAAGTAAAACTCTTCAGTCTGTTTCCGTCCACGGACTTTTTGCGAGCACATACATAGAGGCAATCCTGTTTCCGAGATACACGTGCCTTGATGAACCAAATGATCCAAGCCTACACCATGAACACTCACCAAGCTCGGCGAGCATGAACAGTATCTACAAACATAGTCGGTCAGCCCGAAAACCCTCCAGCTTGCATGATAAACACACCGAGATGAAGACGACGATCCGGAACTTCTTCCCGATGGTCCACACGCGCCTTGCGAAGAATCTACACCCCGTAGTCGTCAGTATCTCGTTAACAGGTGCGAGAAACGGCCGTTTCGTACATTTGTACGGTCAGCGCGACGCTCGCGGGGAAGAGCGCCAACAACTGGGTGAGGACGTGATGCTCAGACTGGTCCTTTAAGCGCCTCAGGAGCGGGGACGTACCTTGATCGAATACGGCGCTGGACGCCCGAGGTTGGTATTTGAGAAGTTTGTTACCAAATAGTCGTAACTACAATTCATTCCCAGGTCAGTCCCGCCCCTCCATGACCCGAGCGAAGAGCAGCTATATGCGCACCATGCATCCATGTTCAGTACGCTGACGACCGTTTCCAGCACCCTGCACAGTCCCGCCTCTTTCGTCAGGCCCCTCTTGGATAAGAACACGCATTCGGACGGATGTCTCTACTCACAGCGCCGTGATAACCTGCATTCGAAATCCACCCTAATCAGAATCACGCCAAATCCGACCAACAGCCTTGGGGCGCAATCCACGTCGCCGCCACCAAGTCCGCAGACAACACACTCACCAGGATCTTCAGCCACAGAGCGTCCGCCCCGTATGTCCGGAAGTACCCGTACGCCTGGTGGAGCACGAGTCCGTAAAGCCTATCTCGGAGTTATCAGCGGGTCGGCGCGTAACCGCGCAGATTGCGACTAAACCCTGGGCCCTAGTACTCACATGAGCGCGAAGAACGTGCCGATAAGGAGCGCCCCGAGGGTGGTGGTAATTGTGTGCTCAAGGGCGGCCTCCTGGCCGGCCGCGGCTGAGGGGTTAGCCGATACGGTCAAGTTAGAGTCCATAGTCGGGAGACGGAGAGGGGATCTGGTTCGGACAGTGGCGATTGGGCGGATGGATTTGAAAATGGATCGTTCTGGGCTGTCCTCCCGGGGGTATCAACTGGGCTTAGAGGAGGAAGTGAGGAGGGGGGGAGGAGGGAGCGGATTTCCAACCGGACACTGCGCTGCGTCGGCCTATACTTATGTTTTGGCCCGTCTTGCGGCCGTCCAAACGCCCACGGCCATGCACGGGGTCAAGCGCGGCGTGCTGTGGGAGCAGTAGGAGCTCGCGCGCCCGCAGGCATTCCGTAACGGTCCCATTGAGGAGATGGGGAATGCCGTACTTGCTAGTTGTCCTAGCGTAGAACCGTGATGCAGGCAGGAGCGGGGGGGAGTCGACGCATCTTTGCATCAAAGATAGAAGCGCGGGGAAACGGTTTGGGAGGAAGTTTGGGCAAGAATGAAATTCAATGATGACGTTGCGACGCTTCTGATAGTGGACGTTGAAGATTTGAAGCGGGGTGAGGCGGTACCTGGGCCTTCTTGACGCTCCGTGTTCCGGCAAGACGCCTGACTCGGACGGAACGTACCCGCGAACCCTGGACATTGCATACGAAATCAGCGGGCGAAGAAGAGGGCAGAGGGTTTCAGAGGGGACCTACGACTGCTGGTACGTAGGTGAGTCCGCAGATCGCATTCGACCGGACTTGGCACGGAGTGATAGGTACCCATGAGGCAAACACTCGTCTTCTCCGTTCGGGTCGCGGAACAGAGAGCGAGTTCGATGGCCAGATCGCCGTCCAAACCGGAGATGGACCAAACGTCGTCCTTGCCCTATCGAGTCAGAGAAGTGCAATGGAGAAGTAATGTCCGTGGGAGATAGTACCTTGTGATCAACAGTCGGCGGTACGACGGCTATTGCGGAGGCAGTACTGAACACAGCTGATCTTCCCTTGGAGGCTATGGACGACCGGATCGTGGGCCCACGGGATGTAGTCGACGAACCCGTAGTGTTGCGCATGAACGGAGGGGGGCGCTGCCTACAAGGAGGAGGAGATGCGGGTGGTGGATCCTCAATAGATGGGCGCATAGTCCGAGCGGTATCTGGAGATGCGCGGAATCAGGACATCAGAAAGTTAAGAACTCAGAATTGGCATTTCGAGATACCATCTTCCTACAATGTTTAGCTGAGCGAGAGAAACGGCACTGGCCGACATGAACCCATGTACACACTTGGAAAGGACGGTCGTCGGAGCGTACCGACACTTGGGACCCGAAAAAGGTCTCCATCGACGCTGAGAGGTCTCCAACGTTGCCACCCATATCATCGTTGCCATGCAACGTACGACGGTGAGTACGTTTTCTCTGATTACCCGGGAACCTTTGAGACTGGGGAAAAATTATTGCTATGGATGCTGTCTTGCACAAGATGGAGCTTCATGCATCATGGATGGGAGCTTGAGGATGAAAGGGCATGTTTGAACGTCCATCTCCGCCGAATTCAAAGGCCCACAGACCCCGCCGTATGTCAAATTCGAAGCTTCGATTGATTGATAGAATACACCTCCGGACAGAGACGATCCTTTCTTGAAACAGGAGCCGGAATAAAGGGATGGATACGAGACGCAGTACTCACCGCGTTGAGAACCTCCGCCAAAGGTACTCCAAGACCAGACGAGCAGTGTTGTCACCGCGCCAATTTGAAGGTCAAGCCGCAGGCGATCCACGAAAGTGTTGGATGGAGAACAAAGATGGAGGTGCTCAAATGATAGGAGTTCTGAGGCGGGGACGGGTTTTTCGAAGTTGTCCTGGCAGTAACTGGCAGCAGCTTGCCGCTCGGCGCTCGAGGAGATCCTGCAGACTATACCTACTACTACTAAGTCGTTTCGCGGACTGTCGTAGCCCTTGACACTCACCTAGTTGCATATGGCAAACGTATGACTTGAAAAACACGGGTACATGCTGCTTTTGATCTGGGTTTCGGCGCGGCGCATCTTGGGGGTTGCGGTACGTGGATGGGAGGAGGCAGCGGAAGCTACAGAGGCGCCAGGTCGCTTAGCGCCAGAGGTTTAGGGCAGGCTAGGAGGGGAACACGACGAGTAAGTAGCAGTGCCACTTACCCCCAGCTCATTTTGCATTCACTGTTCCGCACCATGTCCAGTCTCTAGAGTCTGTGTGCCCTCTGGTCTGCTTGTGTACGATGGCTCACAACAGCGGACCTTTGGGTATTAGCTTTCTCCTGCTTGCCGCAAATTTCTGTTCATCAAAGCTGAGGCACAGCCCTTAGAACGCGGCGGGATTGTTGTGTTGTGGGAGTATGAGGTTGAGCGAGGTACGTACCATCCACCTAGCTCTCAGGACAGTCGGGGCTCATGCGTTACTCAGACCTCCTCCGAATCCGGAGACACGCCGTGTCCGAATGTCTTTAGACCCGAGGGGCTTTTCGTGCTTCCTGCGTTCTGATCAATATGCAAGTGATGAATACCGTGCACACCACCCGACCGATCAACTTGGGGCAGCACAGCGTCGTGCTTGCGCTCTCAACCGGAGACCATTGTCATTCCACGAGGCCTAGGCAGGTAGTTGCTGCACAAGTGCCGGAAGGAGTCTCCTTGCGTCTGATGCGGAGGTTTTAACATTAGTACATTCCCACTTTCCCTCGCATTGGCTCGATCCCTTTCCGTGGTTCTCACCATCCGACGTCGCCCGACATGCAACCATGCGATTATGGTGTCACAGCCTACAACCTGTGAACAATCTGCCCGTCGGATATTAACGGAGACGTCGTCCAAATGTCGGCTCTCTCACACTCCCCGAATGCTCCCCGACCCTTGACTCGATCAGAGAGTATACTATGCCAGCCCCTCGAGCGGCCGATATCAGCCTCCGTTGCGATACCTGTTGGCGTCGAACGCATCAAAAACCTGCGGACCAGCGGACGCGTCCGTGATCTCGGCGGTGAGTCGCCGTTCTTGTCACCTCCGCTTCAGACAGTGGAGAATCTGACGAAGGTCCCAGCGCCCATTATTGCATGCTATAGCGTCCTCCGTCGTCCTTCCGCGACGCCGCACGCGTCAAGGATGTAGCACGAGAGGCGCGCGTCTCGAATGACCCGATAGCTGGATAACTTCACATATCACGGGACGCTTCTGGGCAAATGGCCATATCCCCGTCTGTAACAGAATGTCGCACTCACGGGAAATGTAATCCTTTTGGGGCTCTATCTCAGCCGTGCCCACGGCTGCCATGTCCGCCGTCTTGCGTCGAGTAGGTTCGGAAGTGCTTTGTGAGTTTCTCACGATTGAATGACGGTTCGCGCCTGACGTTCACGCCAAACAGGATGTGGACACCCTGCCCTCCTCGCTGTGCTCCTCGCACCAGCGACAATGCCACTCTATATCTTCTAGATATTCTTGGTGCTCGTCCTCCGCCCGGCGCGCTCGATGCTCCGGCACCTCCCCAGCCCATCTCTTCCCATGTATATCCGACCCGGGACCAACTAGGACGTCACTAGCACGTCATTCTCTGACGACGCCAGCCTGCAGCGATAGACTCGGGCAAAGGAGCGGATGCTGACGACGAGGAGTGCAGTGTTGGCTGAGCAAACCGGCGAGACGCGGAGTCTTTTTTCCTCTCCCCATCCCCTCCCACCCTTGCGACAACCCAACTGTATCTCGCCTCGAGCAGCAGGTTTACGCATACCAAACGCCCGCCCTTTGGGGCGATGCCTATCCACACCTGATCCATCACGATCTTTTGCGATGGCGAACTGCTTACAAATCGGGCGATGCTGGTGAGTCTTCGATCTTATCCTCGCATTAGAAGATGAGTTTGATGCCAACGCTTCGTATCCGCGTTATTCATCTCATGCTTCCAGAAGCTTCGAGCGATGCATCCTTCGCCACGCTGGCATGATCTCGGATTCCGTACAGGTCGAGGCACCACCACGTCTCTCCGGACTCTCAGCGATCATGGCAGCTGTGCCGTTGATGGCAATGCATGGTTGGTGAGGGCGCGTGTTGGCTCCAGGGCGTACGAGGTACAGCCGTGCGGACACTATATAGATCCTCATCACACGTGTACCGAACCTCGCTAGGTGGTCTGGCGGACGCGATTGACAGGGAGAGTCGGGGGATATGCAGAGAGCGTCTCTGTCCGAACAGCGGTCCAGGGATTCTTGCCTTGTGCTGATGCAAGGGATTCTTTGGTGATCCTGGTCTCAGGCTGGCGAACACGAGGCGAGTCTTCGGCGTACGTGTTTTGCATTTCCATCTCCTTGGGCTTCGGGCTTCCATCTATCCGGCGCGCGAGCTGTGTGTATGCACTGCCTGAGAAGTATAGTCAGCTGGCGTACTTGACGTCATTTGGAACCTACCTGGTAGACGTTTACCCTCTGTGGATGTGGTTTCCTGCTCAGCTATGTCATGGTCAGGTCGTGCTCATCGTCTGCTCATCGTTTCTTTCAAGTCCTTAGACTTGTAGTCATCATAAGCGTGAAGAGGCTTTCAACGGACTCTCGAGTCTCGTGTATTCAACGTCTCAGGTCGGCCGGCAAAGCCGATGCAGTTGAGTTTCAGGCACGTGGCAAGTCCTTTCCCTCCACAATGCGCTACAGGTAGTGCTTCTTTGGATAAATGTGGTGGACGGGCGATCCGTCCTCATTCAATTAACCATCAGTGCTGATCAACTTGCGTGCCAGATCAGTTGTGCGCGCTGCTGCTCCATGGGACCTTCGCTCTCAAGAACTGTTTCAACTAAGGTGAGTTTGTCCGAGCGTCCTTGGATCTTAGTGATAGCACGGCGCCTCACGCGTATTCTTGCCCACAAGACCTCAGGGACACTGGTCGAGAAGACTTCAGATGTGCTGGGCGATGTTTTAGCGCCGTCTTCTCCTCTACGAAGGCAGCTCGAACTATCCACAGTCATCGTATTGTGGATTGGCGGAATTTCACTGCGTCTGCATTCAGCGCACCGCCTTGAGCACAATTGACGGGGTTATAGCAAGCAACCCACGGTACATCGTCCTACCCTCGTCGAAATCTTTGCGCCACCATGGATCCCTCTGCCAACACGACGACGATCCCCTCGAACCCCTCGGCTGCACTCCCGCAGCTACCTAATGGGGTGACGATGGACAACACCTACGGTGCCATGCTGCTCGGGACGTTCTTCTCGTTGATGTTTGTTGTCCTTGTTATGTCTGTTAGTTTCCTTTCTGACGTGTTGTGCAGACTGTACGGCGTGCTGCTCCACCAGACGTACAGCTACCTGCGTGTCCACTCTGCAGATAGCCGTTGGATCAAGGGTTATGTAGGTACCGCCGGCGAGGAGATATCTGCCATATTGACTGACGTTAGATTGCAGGTCGGGCTCATCGTGTAAGGACCGCCTAGATGCTGAGCCACGAATAGAAATTGACAAGCGAGTGTAGCTTGCTTGATACGGCCCACTCAGTCGTGATCATGTCCGTCTGGTGAGACCGCTGTTAAGCTTCTCCGCCCCTGACGATTACTGACGGCCGGGCTGGAGTTACTTGAAACTCGTGACCCACTACTTCAGTGCACCATACCTGGCTGTTATGGACTGGTGCGTCGTCTCGTACATGGTTTAGGAAGCTGCACCAAGCTAAAGGCATTTGTAGGCCCCTAGCTGTGCGTTGACTCCATGCCTCCTCCATCCTCGATTGATCTCTTACCGCACTTCATAAAGATCGTGACGATTGTGATTGTGGGTTCTATGTCTGTGTGCCTCTCCTCTTCCCCCTGACATATGCTGGTATAGTCCGCGAACATTGTGGTGTGCCAAAGGTAAGCGCTATATGCTCGTCGAGATCGCAACCGTCGCATGCTCAGCTCCGGATCTGCCTAGCTTCTTCGCGTACCGGGTATATCGAAGTACGTCGACGGGCGAGGCCATAAACTGTTCTCCGAGTCTGACATGTAAATAGTCGGTAGGAAGTCCAGGATGGTCGTATGGCCTTGCGTATGCGATTATCACTCCGTCTACCGTTCGTTGCTTGCTAAGTCTCATTCGTGCAGATCGTGTGCCAAGGCGTTGGGTTCGGCTTGTGCATAGGTTCGCATCCCAACATGAACCACATTTATTCAGACTCTCTTTTGTGTTCTGACCGATCTCGTGCTTCGCAGCCTTCACAGTAAAGGCGTGAGTAACATCTGACTCCCCATGTCCCGAGTCGACTTCCTAACGCCGTCCGCAGATTTCAAAGCACAATGTGGCAAGCGCTCTCCGACAAATATGCCGCAAGTCTTGGTCGTCTCACGAACGTGCTTTCCTGGAACTGACATTGTGTCTCGCTCCAGTCATGGATATCCATCGCCCTCGGTTTCACGGTCTTCATTGACACCGCGCTGGCCGCTGTACTCGTCTTTGTGCTACATCGAAGTCGTACGGGGCTCAAATCGTGAGTTTCCGAAACTTTTGGGACCCTTCATTAGTCGCTCATTGAGGAGGATTACTGCAGGACTAACTCGCTGCTCGACACCTTGATCGCGTACGCCGTGACTACTGGTTTGTACTGGTACTACTGTTCGCTTCTCCTCCAACGCTAACATACGCACAGGCTTACTGACTGAGTAAGTTGTTAAGTTGAATGTGGTGTTTAACGTCCGAAGTCCCATCATATTTCCGAAGTGTGATCAACATTCTTGGCTTCGTCTTCGTAAGTCTCAATTCGTCAACCTGCTCGTCTTCGCTCACATCACCTCTGCGAAGGCCCTCGTCAGCTCGCAGAACCTGTATTACGCAGCACTGAACACAGTTGTGTCGAAAGGTATGCCGCTGATGGTCTTCTCGATGTGAAGGATACGCTTACAACAGGTTCTTAGTGTACACGAATTCAGTCATGGCAGCGTATGCGTGCTTTTTGGTGCTCCAGTCAAATTCCATGCTGACAGAGGCCGATGGTCTTAGTCTCAACTTCCGAAGGCCTCGCGAGCCTGTCTGGACTCAATGCACGGGCATATTTGCCGATGCGAAGACGGACCACATCTCGCTTCCCGAGACGTCGCCCTTTTCGTGTGGCAAGGTGAGCTCTCCTGGTGTTACGAGAACTGACACTCATCGCGATGCATGTCATATTCAGGGTCTGGCCAACCCGCCTATCTCGTCCTTCTCGCACGACGTCATCGATATAAAGGCCGAACAAGAACTCAGCGGCGCCACGGACTCGGACGAACGAACGATCAGCCACGACTTGGAGTGTGGGGAGGAGTGACAGGATTATAACGATGAATCAGACCCCGGAGGATATCTCGACACCGAGCGTGGACACTATGTATTCTTTATTGTATTTTCTTGGATGAGGTCGTGCGAGCCCAAAAGGCAGCCGATGTGACCAATCCCGGGACATTTGTCAACCAGCAGGCCACGCCCAAGGGCGTATAACTCAACTCGATCACCCCAGCCTTTTCGCCCTAACTACCGGCCCTTTTATATTTATGTTCCATAGAGCGCTATAGTACGCGTTCGCTATCCCCGGAGGAGTCAAACCTCGTCCTGGCCTTCGCTTGCTCGCATTCTACGTACTGCCCACTGAGCTCCTTCAAGTCAGGGGTCCTCCCCACTCTCCGCGGAGATGCCGACTACGATACGCGGAGCTTCTTTGCCCTACGTATATCAGATTGGATGAGAGAGCCGTCTTGTACTTATCGTGGAGCTCACCTGTATGACGGTGGCTCTTCTCGCAGGACTACTTCCGCCTGGACGTCGACCTGGTGGAATGGTACCGAGCTCGACATGCTCGGAATCCGAGTGGCCTGTCGCGTTCCCGGGACGAGGGAGGGACCTCCTACAGTTTAGCTTAATCGGATGTAAGGGACGTCGTCAGAAGGGTATGACGTGTAAGTCAATAGGAAGGGATGTACACAGCGAGGACGGAGTTGGAGTAAACTGAGCAGTAATGACGCATCGTAAGCTAGTTTCCGAGCCTGAAGGACGAGCGGGACAGCTCACCTTTCACCGCTGGAATTGCAATCGCGAAGTACACAAAGGTGCGCGATAGTGCTAGGGACTGGATCGGGATTTTATTAGTGAGACTGGATCGGCACTAGATATCGGTCACCCGTAACGAGAGAGAAAGACGTACGCATATGAAGGCAGGAACCGTGAGGGTACTGGGCGAATATCCGGAAATACGTTAGATAGAAGAGACTTACGCTGCGACTCGAGACGATGCACCTGATAAGCCCGGCTGGGTCAAACATTACTCGGTCAGCACATCGCACTATGGGCTTGAACTCGCGAAAGGGAGCCGCCTTACTTGCGTAGAGCGCATAACGAGAGAGTTTGTCGAGCGCAGAGCCTGTTCTGTCCCATGATCGTTAGTCCTGACTAGATCCTCACAAGCAAACGGCCCTCCCATCCATACCCTAAGAATCCGGTTCGACCGCGGCGTAGGATAGTGACGAATGCCCCGGTGAGGACGAGGTCCACGACAGTGGCAATCCCGAAGAGGACAGTGTCCATCCACTGAGTCGACATCACGGTGAGACTCGTTCGCGGAAGAACTCCGATCCAAAGGGCATGATGTACGCACGATATACCTGTGCACAGCTTCGAACGTGCGGACCCGGAAGCTAGAATTTTCCGAGTCAAAATCACTGTGATGAATGTCGATTTCGCGAGAGGAGTAGGTTGTGCACGGATCTCACTACACTGCTAGCTAGAAAGCCATCAGTCGGAGCATACGTGCTGCGCTCCGGGGGACGATGCTCACCAGTCATGAAACTAAACTCGACGAACAACAGGACGATCTGTTCGCGGGTCAGTCGGCACTCGCTCAAGGTAGGAATCAACTGGAACGCACGATAAGGATCACCGTTGGCCGATATCCGTAGCTGACTAGCTCAAGTCTATCAATATCTTACAGGTTGCAAAGGACATTTACAGGAGAACTCACCGATGTAGATTCTTCGGGTGTAAAACCTACAAGTGAAGATAAAGCTGAGTGTGCAGATATCACAGGGAAGACCACGTACCCCTGGGTAAGAAGGACAGTAATGCCCTGATAGCCGTTCAATGATGGTTAGAGAGACAAGCGGGCAGGGAAAGATCTGACAGGGCACATACCGTCGATAGAGGCAACAACTTGCGGGGAATCCTTTGTAAGCAGCCCACGGCCCACTACGACATGAATACGAGAGTATTGTATTGCTCACATCTAACGTCCTGCAACGCCCCAGCTTAGTTCCGCGAGTAAGGAGTCGCACTGGGAAGCACGGGACGCACCAGACATTTGCAGAGAGCGTCGAAGGATTGAGGTAGTTCGTGACAAGATAGTGGTAGCTAACGTATCGTGAACAACCTTGAGAAGGAAACCCGAGCGTAAACCGGCTACCGCACCAGATATGCATCATGCTCGCAGAATGCAGTGTGTCCGCGATGCTACGGCAGGCCACGGAGAGACACGGTCAGACAAGGGCAGCCCGATCAGAAGCACCTAGGTGACGTACAAGATAGAAGCGACCTAATCATTGACCCTCCGGGTTAACGAGGATAAGCGCCGTCGTGATGAAGGTAAGGAACGCACCAACAATCTCAAGAATGGTCGGTCGGAAGGGTACAGGCGGGTATATCGGACGGTCTGAGCGAGGGTCACACCGTAGAACCTAGAACACATGAGCATCCGGCTATGAACTAATAGACACACGAAAATACGCACATCATTGAAACAAATATGCTCAGCAGTAGCACTCCGAAGGTGTCGCCCAGTGAGGGGATCCCAGGGGATGAGGGGGCCATTTCCGAGACTGGAGACGGCATGGTCACCAACGCGTCGCCGCAGAGAATGCCCAGAGCTGGACACGAGAGTCCTACCCACATGATGGAGATGTTTATAGAACCGGGGAGCAGGAATCCGGTAGCAGAGTCACTGTTTCACATAGCATCTACGAGGGAAGCTTAGACGATGCAGGCTGCTGTGCTGTGCCGGGAGGAATGTATCGTTAGGGCGCCAGGGGCATATGAGTTGGATAGGCGATACGAACCATACCGAGGACGAGGAGCACTCGGCTACTGGACAGACCGCAGATGCCGCGCCGCCGGGCCCTATACTTCCGGAGAGGAAAGTACAAGGAAACAGCGCTTGAGAATATGGGGGACCCGCTGAATTTGCATCCGGTCAGCCGTAGTGCACGGGAATTAGAGTATATGGGAGTATGCTTACTCAATATGGACAGTATTTCTTCCCAGAGAAGGATGTGCTTCCTTTCACGCACAGCCTCACTGATAGGCACTGTCGGCGAATGGGCCACCCGCAGTCTGCCACGGACAACAGCAGCAGTCAAAAACTGACGCAGTCCACTGATTCCTCGAACGATGAAGTAGGCTCTCGTCTTAAACACCACAGCGAGGCCATACTTCAATTTGAATCGGGCTGCAGCGAAGTGGAGAATCGATCGGTATTTTCGGAAGCCCCGAAACCGGAGCTTGAGAAGACCGCACTGCTCCCACCGAATCATCGTCCAAGACAAATGCTCCTCGGGCTACTCGAAGCATGTGCAGGTACTTCGAACTCACCGGACGTGTTATACAGGAGAACTTCCAGTGATTGACAGGATCCAGGTGCAGACGATTTGGCATCTTCAACGGAAAGATGGCCCTGGCGGGTCTGCCGATGGAACATCGACATCGTCTGTCCAACTCCGAGTCATCAGTAGGTGTACAAACCGAAGCAAAGTCGAAGGGTGTACATGTACGTACCAGATCTAGCACACAGCCACGGAACTTGAAAACCAGTACTTGCCTCGTTCTTGCTGTCCTTCGACACCCGCAGATTCGGCAAGGGCAGATTCGGCAAGGGCACTTTGTGGGGCGTCCCGATGGCCCCGGAGCTCTAGAATCCCCTTCGTGCATCATGCACGAAGTAAGCGGCTTCTCGGGCGACCTACACATGGATATATGCGCACATTTACTCGCCCACAATCAGCACCAGCACATGGAGAGCTCTCTAGAAAAGATAGGCGTACGTGAGGTCCCGGGAAGCTGCACTCCTCTACTTTCCTGTCTCTATTTGTAATCGCTGAGCTAGGCCGGGGGCTGCTAGAGATATGTGAAGGGAATCTTGGCCTTCTAGTTCAATATCGGCCCCGAGGCGTGCGAGGGCAGGACGATGGGAAAACAGTGTTGAAAATATGGTCAGGGTCTCCTCCTCACCGCGACTCAACAGCCCGTGAGCCTATGAAGGGTCTCATGATCGTCTCATATACCTAAAAATATGTTCACACAGACCTTCAAGTTAGAGTGCATGTTGACAACTAGGCCCGGAAAGCAGTACTCACGAGCCCAAGTTCGCCCGCCAGAGGTGGCATAAAACGGCGATGACCCAGCCCAACAGTGATGCGTAAAACCCCGGACTACATATCTTTGATGTTGTTGCTCCAATGAATCAGACTGAAATGACGGTGAATGCTGGACGTATACAGCGCCGATGGAGTCGAAATCAGAGAGGCCGACTGTGGCTGCAGCAACAAATAACAGTAACAGGCGCCCAATCGGAGGATGTCGGCATGCCACGTGTCTCGCTACCAACTGCCTGCTTCAAGTTATGCACCGCCTTCACTGGCATGAAGGCCGTCCTTGCCCACAGTTGCCTCTCATCCAAAGCCGCTCCTAGACCACGCTAGTGCCTGGCTCTCATATACAACCCTCGATGAAGATCCCGCATAGTAATGGCCGGAAAGTCAAGACGCAGATTCCGGCGCCATCGACCCCCAGCCCTCTGCGGCAGTCGACTCAATTCGGCATTCGAGGAGGATGAATAAAGCCTCGCTACGGCAAGCCTTGGAGCTTGCATGGCTCTTATGTCATAATTGTGAATACATTCAACCAGTTTTAAAAGAGCGATGAGCTGGATGATTGCTAAGTTCAGGCTTCAATCCACTTCTAGTACTCGGAGAGTCGTGGCATAGAAGCGAACTCTACGGCTCATTGCTATACGGTGCGTGATCATGGGACAGTTTTGCATGCGTACTGGTAAGTCAAAACCACAATAAGTGGTAATCTTGGTCCCGAGTACCCTCAATGGAGGGGCTGTCGGCCTAACAGATCCCACAGCGCCGGCTCGACCCACCTACCACATGAAGCAGACAGTCATGAAGTATCGCGCTTCTACCGCGCGCGCAGCATACTTAGCTTTGAAGGTATGTCCTTGTACACGCACCTCGCACCACGCAGCGGTTCGAAGAGGCCGATCGCTTTCTTGGTTTTCACCACCCGTCCTCTAGATTGGTTGCCTATCGCCCCTGCTCAATGCTTCTGGGAGAAGGTGTCGTTTCGATGACTGGAAACCCATGGGCTACGGTCACGTGCCGCGGCTTCGCGGATCCTTTTCGGGGTCGACATAGTGGGAAAACCGCCTGACAGTTATGGTCGGGAATGGTGGCATTGTTCGCTCCCTAGGTATCCTTCCAGCCGCAAGGCTTCCCACGACGGCAGTGAGCATTCAATTCCCAGATAAGTTGATCCAAATTCTTAACTTGTTGCGCTCATTCAGAAATCCGGTTCCTCTTGCAAGACGCAAGAGCGAGGATGGTCCATGTGGCATGCCCCGTGGTGTCGCAAAGGTGTACACTATGAACCCCGTTCCGAGCGAGCATCATTTCTGTCCTAGTAGGGCGATGCGGGGCTTAAATAGACCGTATTCGCTTCCTTGGAAGGTCGCCGACCCAGTTCGATATCTCCCGCTTCTCTGACTTTCCTCCACGCAGTCGCCTTCTTCAGGCCGATGCACTTCGCGCTCTCCACAACCATTCTCGCCCTCGCTGCCCTTGTCGGCACTGTAGTCTGCGCTGAGACGCATCTCGTGCGCCTCAATAATCTGTGAGTACCGCCACTCTTTCATCAGACACCTCGACTGACTCAATGCTCTCCGCCCTAGCTGCCCCTCCGGGACCGTACGTGGCGAGTTAGTAGGTTCGAACACCCGCCATACTCACACCCAAATCAGCCTCAGCTCGTCCGAAACGGGATAATCCTCTCCTCCAATGGGACCCAGTCTCCTGAGGTCATCACCATTTTCGGTCCCCTTAACTCTACCATTGCGTAAGTTTATCTCGCGGCGCATCTCACCCTTGGTCGTGACTGACAATCTCCATAGTTATCTGCAGACCGGTACGTTACGATCCACGAGTGGTTCCTTAACGCCCGCGTTCATCGGACTAACACTACCCGACTAGGCGAGTGTCTCCTCAACGGCGAAAACTGCACGCTCGTCGAGACGGCGCTCGAGAACCTGTCCGATAGCAGCAACGTGGGCTCCCTGACCGACATCACCTTGCGTCCCCCACACAAGTTCAACGTCGCCGTGAGCGCTAGGTCAGCGTCCTAGTTACCCAGTCTCGCGATGGGCTGACCGATGCGGTGTCCGTGCGTAGCTACTTCAACGGGTGTGATGGACTGGTGACCTCCTGTACCAGCCCGAACTGCACGTTCCTCGCGATATTGTGCCAGCTGGATAACGTAAGTGGCTTGTCGTCACTCGTGCAGCACAGCAGGAATAAGCGGTATCTGGTAGCATGCGCGCTGACCATGACGGTTTTTCTATAACAGGTTGGTCTGGAGATCACGTTCTGCCCTGAGTCAACGTAGACCGGGGACGAAGAAAAGTACAGTCGGGTCGGATACTCCACGGAGTCCGTGAATACGTACTCTTATGTCGTTGTCGCTATGCTGGAAATGAAGGCATGCAAGGGAGTTTGAACCCGGCAGATATCAGCGTCGTGGTTATTCAAGCCGCCGCAGGACGGATATCTGCTGCTGTACATGACCTATATATATTTCTGCGCGCGGAGCACACAAACACAATTTGAGAGCCTGCCAGCAGAGCAGATCGCCCGATCGCGAAAGTCTGGGTTCGTCCAAATAGCGTTGTACTGTAGTACACCGCCAACCCAAGGATTGCTGCCCAGAACGTTTGTCGGTTGAGCTTAGAAAGAGATTTCCTCGCGATATCAAATCGACCCTCGGTCTAATGTTCCCTGTACGTTTTCCGTCGCCAAATGTTATACAAATCTTCCGAGCGAGCTTGCCACAACGTCCTGGGAACGGACCTTGCCCCAAGGTCCCGGCGCCGGGCGTCTCGTGGTTACCGAGCTCAGCCGAGCTGAGAACAAACAAAGCCAAGCTACGGCATGGACTTAGCGACAATCACTGCTGGCACACTCCCTCTTCTCGTCCTCCAACTCACTGCGTGAACGGAAAAATAGACGGGTCGGCGACCCCTCCGCCGATTGCTAATACGCAAGGATAGATGGGGGGGTAGTCTGGGTTAGGTCGCCCCTTTGTCTACGACCTCCATTGTGGGCACCGCGCCGAGGGTAGAACCGGGTAGTGCGACTGGGAATCGAACAGGGTTGTCTACTCGGGCTCGAACAGTGTGAACATCAGTATAGCTAATCTCATCGAGACCAGTCCCTCGAGTGGGTCGCGCTTTCAGTGTGATCCGATATTCTTCTCGTTGTCCGATTTAACCCGTTCAGGGTGCCGCCCGCAGCTCACTAACTTATCACGATGAGCGCGGCCCACGCCGCCAGCCCAGTATCATCGCATTGTAAAAAGACTACAGTATATCATACATGACGATGCAATCTCGCTTCTCTCTATTCTACACTAATAAGACAGTTGCAGTGTGAGAGGTAGCTGTTGGTCGCCGTCCCAGTTAGCCGAACTCGGACGGAGGTCAATTCTACATAGACAGCATGCAGCGGTACGTACCTGGTCTCCGGGTTGCCCAAACTCGAGAAAATCCAAGCTGACGAGGAATTCATTGCGCAGCAGCAGGCGAAGGGACTTACCATTCATGTCTGCAAAGTTCGAGGTGTCTACGCACCTGCCAAAAATACTCTCCATGGCGTAGTGGATGATTTGAGGGAAGGGTAGCGGAGATGTGAAGTGTGCGCGATGGTGCAGACTTGAGGCCAAGATGTCGCCGAGAAGCTGAGCGTAGCAGACAAGGAGGGAACGTCTCCGTGAAAGCCAATTCCGTCGAGATATACTAGTCCCTGGCTAGAACTAGAATGGAATGGCCGAGCTTCAGAGACTCCGATATTGGGCTATGTTGGATGGCAACTCGCAGAGGTCCACATCCAGAGCACGTCGCGCGCGCTAGCTTACTAAGCGCGGTCCGAAATCGAGCAACCCTGAGCGACTCGAACCTATTCTGGCTGGCGGACCGGAGCGACTACCAACTACCTCAAGTTGACACGAGCTCGCTCGAGCCGTCGAGGTAAAATCGTGTGCAGCTGTACTACTTCTCATAGGCGATCTATACTAGGTACGCCGATGCTTCGTCTACCGGTACAATCTCGTCTACCCATACCTCGAATAACCCATCGTGATTTCTGCAAAAACGCAGTGACTCCTCATCCTTCAAGCTCCAAGTCCAACATGTGCCGTCCTTCAAGCATGGACCTCGCGGGGCCTTCAAAGCTTCAACGTCGCTCTGGTCACCTTCCTCGGCCCTGGACTCTCCTGTGTTGGCACATCTTACTTTGTGGCTCTTGTGCTGTGCTGGGTGCTGGTCGTCTCTGCTGGGTGCCCTGTCCCCGTCGTGACGTGTCTGCGCTGGCTTGGGATGTCCTCTCCTGTCTCTCTGGTGCTTGCCCTCCCCGGATCTCTTGTGCTGGCTGTCTCGGTTTCTTCTCTGCTGGTCTTCTGCTGGTGCTGGTGCTGTTGTTGACGTCTCTCTTCGGGGCTCTCGCGTCGCTGGCATCCGGACCTTGGCCACTCTGGTACCAGTGGGTATCCCACATGACGGTACATTTACTTCCATCGTGTATGCGTTGTCGTGAGTGCCCTTCCCTGTTCTCTACATACTTCCCCCCCTCCCCCGACGTTATACGTGCGCTACTTAGTATACTTTTATCGGGTATTACAATATGTATGTACTACTATGGAATACATTTTGTGTCTCTTCATACTATTTTATTGAATGTTGCGGGCGGTGACGAGCACCCAATGAACCGGGAAAGCGGAGCAGCGCGCCCTGGGCCAAGCGTCTGAGTAAACGTTCGTACAAGGTATGCCCACATGTTAGAATAAGGTCGGGACGTTGAAAAACGGTCAATTAATTTCCTTCTCCAACCTTGGAATGATATCGCTCGACCATCAAATTGATGACAGCGCCAACCTTCTCCCAAGGTTTCCGACCTGATCTTATGTAAATGTTTTCCCAGGTTGGCGGTGTACTAGTAGGCACCCTCGCGGCATAGAAGCGCTCGAGTGGCAGCCCAAAGTTGTGGATACAAGACTATATACGGAAGGAAAACAGAGAATATCTGATTCCGCGGCAGCCACACGGGGCACGCGACATCGAGCACTCCAACACGACACGTCTCAGGGTCTGCAGAAACGGAAATGGGTGGTACGCGCGAGAAGGGGGGCGATCGCGGCCTGAAAGAATCGGGAGCCACAGCCCATCCTGGCGTGCTTGAAGAGTTCGCTTGAAGGTAGAGTGCTCAAGGCGATATCCTGCACCACGCTCAGTACTTCGCCGCCCTTCAAACGCACGTCAGAGGTGCTGAACGTGGCCGCCGCCTACCGTCGATGGGTGTGATATGACGCTGAGTGGGAAACCGCGCACTCGACTGTCGATAGCCCATGAGCCATCTGGATCGCGCGGGTCCGTCAGGCCCCCTTGGAATCGCCTTCGCGCACGATGAGAAAAGCAAAGTACTCCTTGGCCGGTCTAGACGTATGAATGCATGCGTGCAATCTCCAACAGTCAGCGCACAGAGAACTCAGGAAGGGTGGGCGTACGTACGGTCTCAGGCTTGAGAAGCCCCACTCCTGTGGTTGCCCTCTTCCATTCGGTAGCGAGTCGCTACCAAGCTCCTGCTGGGGCTAGATGCAAGATGAGGGACGCCTTGGCTCTCGTCGTTGGCCTGGCGGCACGTCACATCGGGATGATGGGACTTGTCGCCCAACCACCGACCCCTCGCAGGATTCGCTTGAGGTTGACCGTACGTTGAAGATTGAGGTCGAAAAATAGTACTCACGAAGGCAAGATCATCCCCTCGAGTGTTACGCTCGTTACTTGAACGAGTTGGCGACAAATGAGGATAAAAGAAGTTTATATTTTGCTGGTCGGAGTCAGAGATGTCGACGACCAAGTTCGCGTTCACCAATGTACGCGGTCGGAGGATGCCGGCATGCCACGTGGCTCAATATTGACCGCCAGCTTCTGCACCGCCTTGTGGACGACTCCGTTGTTGACCACTCTCTCCTCGGGCCGACAACAACTTTCAGACCATGATACACACTGGTATTCGTTGGAAATATTCGATGGAGATACGGCACAGTCAGACTCGGCGAGAAACTCAACACACTGGAAAATAGGGATCCGACACTATGGACTTACTAGCTTCATCATTCAGTGTCTCGAGCCGGCCTTCGTGCAGACAGACGTAACCTCCGAACCGCGGCTTGTGGAGCCTCCAGGGCTTTGGATCGCGCCGATGTGAGTTCCTGTACCTGTTCGAAGGAGCAATGGGCTAGACGATTTCCAATCTCAGGCTGCACTCGCTTCTGCGCGGACGTACACGACGCAGAAGCGGATCCTTCCATGCGACGCCTGGTCATGAGATGGTTTCCCGGGCGCGCTCGCAGGCCAAGCGACCGTCTAGTGGTCGTTGTCTGTATGACCAGTACCACGGTCAACGGCGAGGCTCTTGCTTCAGTTCCTTCTTCCGAGTGCAAGTGCGCCTGCTTACCCCCCCATTAAACCATAGCAGACAGCCATGGATCCGGATCCTCTTGCCCCTGACATGCACGGCATCCACTCACCGAAACTTTGAAGGTAAGCGTTCATTTGCACTTGATGCCCCGTATTCGAGGTCACTTACTTTCTTCGTTCTTCCGCACGGTACTAGTGTTAATGACGTCCTCACTGACGTATAGGCCGATGCGCGACTAGTGTGTCGGGTATGGCATGCCCTCTTTGTATTCCGAAAACAGTCTCTTCGGGTGGGCATAGCGTTCCAACAATTGGAAGCGAATAGGGTAAGTTCGCTTCCCGCACGTTCGCCAATCCATTTCACGCTCAACGGGTCCTAGCTTAGGGTAAAAAACCTTACCATTGTAGCCAGGACAGACGAAGCTGATGGCCCCCAAGTCCCCTTCCAAGACGTAGGCCTAGGACTTCGAATGACAACGGTGAGCGTCCAAATTCCAGGACAAGTTGTTCGAATTCCTAACTTGGTCGGTGTATTCAGACCGTATCATTTGATTTTGCAAGACACAGGAGTCATGGTCGCGCGTGTGTTACGTCTCGTGTTGCAACAAGTGTGCATGACAATGGTTCCGAAACGAGCGTAGCTTTAGTCTTGGCACGGTGAGCCAGAGGTTAAATAGACCACATTCGACTGCTTGGCAGACATCGGCCCACTGGTTCGATACCTCCTACTGCGCCAGCTCTTCTCCAAATCGCTTTCTTCAAACTTACAATGCAGCTCGCTCTCTCCACGTCAGTTGTCGTCCTCGCTGCCCTCGTCGGCACCGTCGTCGGCGAGACGCACACCGTACATTTCACGAACGCGTGAGCAGTCTCCCCTCTTCAGAGAAAATTCTGGCTGGTCTGATGCTGTATCTCAGGTGTGGCTTCGGAACGGTACGGTCGTTCGCGAAACGTCATGCTCGAAGCGACAGCGCACTGATTCACCACCAATGCAGCCCACTCTCATTAAGGGCCCAAATATCCTCTCTACCGGGGCCGACTACACCGTCAACAGTTCCCTCGTCTCCACAATCGCGTAAGTTCACGCTTCTCCAGATCCATCCCACCGCACACTCGACACTAAGTCATAACTGACATCTCCGTTAGTTATTTGCAGACAGGTACGTCACGATGCGAGATGGCCGGGGAGCGAATCCACCGAAGTAGCCGTCCGATTGACATCCACTCCCGCCCAGGCGGCTGCGGCTTCAATGGCGAGAACTGCACCTTTGTCGAGCTGGCGCTAAGCAACGCAGGGAGCTCCCAGGCGGACATCAACATTTCTCCTCCGCACAGGTTCAGCGTCCCCACGGGCTTCAAGTTAGTCTTTTTCTCATCTCCGCCCCTTTACGCATAACGAGCTAATATAATCGGCGCATGCGCACAGATACTACCACGGATGTGACGGCCAAGGGGCCTACTGCCCCAGCGCGACCTCCTGTAACACAACTCCGGTGCCGTGCCGTGCAAACGATGTGAGTAGCCGGTTGTGCACCAAGCATACGATATTCGCTAGCATGCGTGCTGACCTTGACGTTTTCGCCACGCCTAGGTCAACCTGAACATCACCTTTTGCACTCAGTAAGCATCGAGTTAAGCTTGGGATGAAGGATATGATTGAGTCGGATGCAATCGAGCCCGCGAAGAACGTGTACAATTAGGTGTTGTTACGCTGTAAATGGCAATGACGTCATCAGGAAAACCCCCAAATACGAATTAGGGATAACTTAGCTGTAATGCCTCAATAACCTCTATAATGCACTCTATCGCAGGTCTAATCAACTATGTGCCTCCGCGTGTCTGAAACTTATGTCGAATAGATTGTATTTGATGCTTGTTAAGTTGGGAGGAGGTATGAAGCCATCGGGGGGCTGAAGAGAGCATCGGGGGGATGATTTGGGACGGTGCTGAGTACCGGCCATGGTAGCGCGCTTACCGTCGGATGTGGCAGACGCTCGCAGGTTGGTGTCAACTCGGACAAGGTTTTTGGAACGACGAGGGCACGGACAGCATCACAGAAAAAAAACCTATAGTCCTACAGCTGTACAAAGCTGTTTGGAATCAGAAGGATGATAGGTTTGTGCATAAATCATTCATAAAATATTCGATCTTATGCACCGCCGCCCTCGGAGTCCGAGTTGGGCACTGCAGCGCGCGCCAACAAGTTTTGCCACGGCGAGATTTCAATACAGAAGCTTGTACGTATTACGATCTACAAATGGGTTGACGAAGAATGAACCGCACTCATCAAGAACATTACTACTCGTCCAATTCCGTGGTGCGACAGGCCCAAATTCCGGAATGAGATGACAGCTTCTCTCGAACATATCAATCGGGATAATGCTGACACGACGTTCTTTGTCCCGGTTAAGGGCGCGCGATATCTTGTACATACCGTGGTCAGCACCGGGTGTGGTGAACTTGGTGAACCACTCAACATAGGCGAGGTGGTTGGGGTATTGGTCCGCTCGGAGAGTGGGGAATAGGTACGCCATCGCCCGGTTAGGGATCTTGAAGACGACGCGAACTTGAGCAACCCGGAAACCTGGGTACGCGATAATACCGGGTTGAGAGATGATATCAAACAAATACATGCAACGTAAACTCACGATGGACACCGCGCTGGTCCGCATTGGGCTGCTCGCGCACCAGGACCGTGTCAAAACGAGCTGGAAGGTCATCGCCATGCTTGTTTTGGCGACCTGGCCTCACGTGGATAACGTCGCGAGTCTCGGTCCCCAGTGCTGCAAGTCCATGAGGGTCCGACACCCAGAACTTGACCTTGTGGAAGACGGGAACCTTCTGCATAGGAACGTGCACGCTTGCGGAGTGCCGTTCGACTTGTGCATCTGTAAAGGTAGGGTTGTTCCGGTGCACGACAAAGCGTGCTAGCGCGTCGCGGAAAAACTTGGCTCCATAGACCGAGGTAAGCGTTGTGAGGTGGACCAAGTTGACAGTGGGGTGACGAGTCATCTCGATTCACGGCTTGGGCGGGGCTGTTAAAGTTTGGGAGCTAGTAGTGTAGACGTGAGGTTCGTTAGTAGCATGAATGCACAGCGAGCTACCAGCCGTACTATGGAGGTACTTACTTCGGGGTGAGTGCGGCGGAACCGAGCAGACGTTGCACAGAGGTCGTGGCTTGTTGTTGGACTGGAGGACGCAGATGCGCACTCAGCGCAGGCAATGCAGTAGTGTGAGCACTGGATGTGGACTGCGATGGAGGCTCACGATTTGCCTGTGGACTAGCGAGCTGGCTAAGTCACCATTCGATGTGTTTTTCGTGTCGCTGTATCTTCTCCTTTCGCTCGAGCCAGATCGTCATTTGCGAGAACTCGTCTTTGCGGTTTGTTGCGCGATACGCGTCCTTTGTCATGTCGATATGAAGCCGTTCGGAGTATTGGGTGTCGTAGTTGTCAGTGGTGCCGAAAAGCTCGATTGACTGGCGATAGTGATCCAGCGAATGGAGCTTCGGGAGGTGAAAGTGCGAGCGGATGCCCAAGTCCACAAAGACAGTCTTGTTCTCGTGAAAGGTGGTGAGGGCGTTGTCTAGCATACCGAGTGTCTCCGATGTCTGCGTAGGATACTGAGCGATGTAGAGGAAGTCGAGGAGCGCTCGAGTGGCTCGAACGAGTCGAATGGACGAAACGCCGCCTGGTAATCGCAACCCGATGACGAGGCCGAGGAGATCGCGACAGATATCTTGATGCTCTTTGCCCGTTATTCTAGACATGGTAGAGATGCCATTCGCGAAGTGGCGGAGGTTGTGATTGGGTGGAAGACGGCGGCAGCGAGCGTCGATCTCGTCCTCACCACATGCCTGCTGCAACCAGGCAATAAGATGTTTCATTACGCCCTGGTAGAGCTGATGAAGGATGTCAGGGGTGATGGCGAGATAGATGTTGGTGAATGGAAGGTCGAGCCAGAATGGGTGCGCGAAGGGTTTGATACGAGCTTCTTTGCAAGCCTTCATGAACGCGGCAGGGCTCTCGTCTAGAGCGCACAAGGCATCAAATACTTTATCGAGGTCGCGCAGCGGTCGCGATGTGTCACAAGAGTCGCCAACGTCGTCGCGATCGATAGGGCACTTGGGGCAGTCGCCCGTCTTGCAACCGGTCACGAGGAGTTGCTCCGGGTAATCCCCGACGTAGACAGCGAGGATAGGGTGTCCACGGCGCGTTACTCCATCGCCGCTGGTGAGAGGCATTCCGGCGACACCGACAGATGCGAGCGGGGCTAGGACTCGAGACATGCACACATGGAACAAATTGGCTAGAGTGCGGCGACGAGCAGCTTTGTTTGTAATATGTTGAAGGCGTGTGGTGGGGAGATACGCAAGGAGGATCTGCCCGCGACGTGAAGGTTTGCAGCGTATATCCTTCGGGAGGTTGCCGAGCGTCATGTAGACGGGATACGCACTCTTGTTGCCTATCAGTGTGAGCTGCGTCTTGTCGGAGGAGATGATGACTGGAATCACAGTCGCGCCAGGGTTCGTCTTCTCAAGTTCCTTCTGTACAATGGGACAGTAAGCATCGCTCAAACGGCAAGCATGGCCCAAGTCCAACAAGATAGCGGCTCGCAGTAGGTACATACCTGCGTCGCCCACCACCATTTCCTGGTGTTCATGTCGAAGTACACTCGCACGGTGTGATCTGCATCCACATAATGGCGCTCGGGGAGGAGGAGGAGGACGGGGGTGAACTCGGGGTCGCCGAACAAGGCTCTGATGCAAGCGAGGATATCCCGGAAGTAGACTTCGAAAGCCTCCCCAGCGACGACAATCTCGTGGCGTTTGAACCGGGGCCGCGAGGAGGGTAAGTTCTTGTCAATAATCTTGTTCAGTTCTTGCGAGTTTTTGTATGATAGCGCGAGCCGTTGAGCTACCTACATCCATATAAGACATGAACAACTGCGTTAGGAACGAGTCGGAAACAACTTGAAGACTGACTGCGAACGCACCTCCTCTATGGCGAGCAGCTCTGAGAAAGCAGTCAATCCCGGCCCACGCATCTTGGCCCAGCGAGCGACCAACCAGTCGAGGCGACTTGCGAATGGATAGTAAGGGTTGTCGGCACTTGTGGGTTGGAGCAATGCATGATAGGTTGCGTTCGCTTCGACACCAGTTTGGGATTGCGGGGATGCAATGGGGGCTCCAGCACGATGGCCAGGGAACCGGACAACAAACATTTTCTGGGCGGTGTTTGCCTCGATAGCCTCGCGAACGAACTGCCGGGGAAGACCAGAGTTATTGCGGCCAGAGTTATCGCGGGACTCGGACTCGGAGTCTTGTGCAGTGGGGTCTGCTCCACTTGCAGTCGGCAGGGACAGATCGGGGCGGGGTTCGGGTTCCCATTGATCAAACTCTGGGACCTCGTCGTCATCGTCGTCGTCATCGCCGCTCGATGGCGGCTCCTCTCCCGAAGGCCCAGGCACCTCGTCGAAGAAGGCGGGGTCGTAGTCGCCAAAGAAGTCACCATCGAAGTTCACGGGAGGGGCATCCATGTCAACATCATCGAAGGGAGTAGGGAAGGATTGGGGTGAGCCTGGTTCAGCGGCGGAAACTGAACTTGCAGCATTCATGGATTGGCCATTCCGAACGGCGATACAGGTGGGCTTGTGGGTCTGTGCGAGATGTTTCGAGAGCCCAGAGGGGGAGAAGAAGAGCCTGCAACCTGGACACTGCCGGTCCGTGACTGCGTGAGGTTGAGAGGCCATCCGAGCTCGAGGTTACAAGTCGAGAGAGACTCGAGGACTTGAAGCAATCTGCCAGGGAGTTAGAAGATCGCGATACACGAGCGAATCGATTCGATTCACAGTTCACTTGCCCAGTATAAGTGCTTGCGCGTGATCAGTCGGCGGTGCATAGCCACCGACAGGCCAATTGATCATACTGTACAGTTCTAGCTGAATTTCGAAGTCCGTCAAAAGTTGTCCTCTCCCTTGAACGTCCACGTACCATCCTTTGTTCAGACTTTCAATTTTCTTTCCTCTGCCTCTCCTTTCTTGCCCCGTCTATCTCTCATACCCTCCTTCATCTGCAGTGTTCCATCCACAACCCCCTGTTATCATCATGTCAGCGCGTCGCTCTCGATCGTCTGGCAAAAAAACGGGCAAACCAACTGACACGTCAGTGGCCCCTCTCCCCTCTGCCGCAACCACCAACAAACGCGATGGTAAGAGCACGCTGGTGGGAACCACCGTAGCTCCGACCCGCCAGTCGGTGACCAGCGGCCAGGCCGCGACTACTCCCGAGCCTCTGGCACGTACGTCAATTTCAGTCCACTAAATTGGATGTTCCAGTACTCAACCACAATCTACAGAGCCTTCGATGGTTACGACGCAGCCCGAGAGCGTCACCGTTGGACCGATGGTGGCACCACAGTCTTCGCAACGTCCTCAGCGCCGGTCCAAGGCTGAGGCCTTGGCCAAAAAAGGTGAACGAACATGATTCATCCGCTGTTTATGCTGTTAGCTCACAAGTACTGACACCCTTAGTCTGGTCAGCAGACGCACCGACCAGTCGCAAACGTGCCATTTCTGTGTCGGCGGCCACGACGGCGCAAGGCACTATCCCTAAGAAGGGCAAAAAGGTTACGCAGGCCGTAGGTGAGTACAATCGAGAAGTTATGGAGGCAATGGCAACTACTCACCATTATCCCGTCACCGTGTTAGCCACCGGCGACGCTACAATGGTGGGGGAAGCTCCTGCCAAACCGGGCTCGCTTCCGGTGGCGTCTACCCAAGGTACGTTCGCGCACCCTAGCCGCCGCAGCTGGGGTTAACTTTGTTGCTGGAATCTGTAGTGCACCATGGTGAGGAAGCAGTCGACATTGAGATGTCCAGTGATGAGGATGCACCTTTGTCGTGGACTGTGCAGAAAGGTATGTCATCGTGCCCATGCCGTGATCATCATCGTGGATTGCTTACGTTTGGTGTAACACCAGGCAAGCGCATCCCTCCCCGTCCGAAGCGTGCGAGCACCATGGGCCTGGACTGTCGCACCTTCGTCGCCGACGATGGGGGCCTTGGGACCATAGCCACGCCCACTGGTAGCGATGATGACGGAGAAGTGAGCGCGGTCGAGTCGGACTTCGAGAATCCTCACGCTGCCCCGGACGAAGAAGACTGTGACAGGACACGTTCCAACTCTGACGACGAGTTATGCTCTGATGTCGAGGCCGAAGAGCTTGCTAAAATGCTTGCTATCGAGGTTAGCCCCACTGCATCAGGCGCAGTTGTTCGTATATTTGCTGACCTGGACTATAGAAACCTGTTTGGACCAAGAAAAACAAGTCAGCCAAGACCGTGACCCAGTCGAAGGTTACCGCCGTCGCCGACACCAAGACGGACGCAAAGGCTCTAGCGCGTACCAAGCGGGCAGCCGCGATGACGAACAAGACGTACCAGCTGCCTCTCGAAGACCTGGACAACTCCGGCTCTTCCGGATCTGAGTTCGAGCCTGAAGAGCAAGATGAGGACGAGCTGCCGAGCGAGGAGTATACAGTTGATACTCACGACGATGACGATGAAGACGACAAGATGGACGGAGATCACGGTTCGGGCGCCTCAGGCCAGACGAAGAAGCCCAAATCGAACAAGGTTTGCCCCCACTCTTACCCCGGGCCGCTACCCCAATACACTCATGCTTCTTTTCCCACAGGCTTCGGCGACACGGGGTCCCAAGGCCAAGCAGCTCCTGGAGGTGAGCGCTACTATGTGCTTCCCCCTGCCATGGCTGCCGTTCTCACATTGCCAACCTCTCCTCTCCATCAGCAACCTCTCTGGAAGGACGCCATTCTTGCCGCCTTCAATGCCAAGTTTCACGGCTATGCAACCGGACTTCCCGAGAACTTCGACCTCACCGCCTTCGCTGCGGAGGTTCACGCACACGTCTTGAATCAGGTTGTGAAGACGCCGACGCCCGCCGCCAGTGAGGTTTCCATTCCCTCTCATCTCGGCACGGTCGTCAGCTCTCATTCACATTCGACACCTGGTCGCAATGGTCGCGGTCCCTCCACCTCATCCGCCCCTCCTCCTCCTGGTCCCTCTGACAAGCATGGATCCACGCACGAGTCTGATGACGACGATGACGGTCACGGTCCTCAGGATGTCGCTCATCCCCCCATTGGCGCTACTTCCACGACGGTGCACGAGCAGGAGACTTTGAACACCGGTGCAGGCCAGGCTCAAGATAAACCAGCTGCCAAGTACGCCATCGTCCCTCCTACGCAACCCGGTGGCACGCTCCAGCTTATGGTCCAAGATGAGGCCATCCGTGCTACGGTCCGCCATACCATCGCTGACCTCGACCGCTACCTGGCCTTTGAAAATGGCTTCCCCGACGCAATCACGCGCTCTCGCGTTATCGCCGAGCTTCTCGCCACCGCTGCTCAGTCACTCGACTTCGATGGGCTGCAAGACCACCTCAAGACGGACAACGACTTCACGCGCACGCTGTCTGCGCTGGTAAGTCCTTTGACCCATAGAATGTGAGTGCTGACAATTGACGGTTGCATCGCAGCCCAAACAACGCATGAGCACCTTCCGCGGTGGCATCAAGAAGCTTGCTGATGCTCAAGTCGTCGCATTTTACGGGCTTGTGCCGGGAGAATGCTCCGAGAAGGTGGAGTGGCTTTTCTTTCATCTGGCATATATCTATCCCTTCACGTACACGGTGAGTGGCAATACCGTTTCACATCTTGCCATATATTCACTGATACTCTCTCAGGACGCGAAGAAGGCCGTTACGTGGTCTGGGCCCAACAAGGGCCCGATCGTCCGGCATCTTCTGCACCTCGCCTTCTGCAACGGTCCGACTTTGATTGCCGTGAAGAACCCTGATCGCTTCAAGTCATCCATGGAGACCATGCCTCAAGCCATCGAGAAGGAGATGCCCATGCCCATGGTTGCGCTCGTGGGGGCTGCCGTGAGGGTTCCGAGTCAGTATGATTGTTCGCACCGCTCACTGATATTACCCTTCTCTCAGATCCACGCAGCACTGTCCGAGTGGAGGACCGGGGTTCACAAGCCCATGGCCTTCTCTGCGGATGCGTTCGCCGATGCATACAACGAGCATATCTTGCTTCTCACCGGGATCAAGAACAAGAACATCCGCGGCTATCACGCCATGATGCACCGCCTCTACCGTGAAGCCACGTATGTTTTGTTTGGGCTTCTCTTCATCCGTGATTGACCTTACTTATGTACACTGCTCAGCGGCATTACCCCTCCCACTGCCACTGCGGCGGCTCCCAACGGATCGGCTCTAGACCAGGTTGACTTCGCGAACATGGACATGGACTAGTCGAGTTTCGCAGTCCAGGCCTGTGGTTAGGCCCCCGGCCTCATGCTGTCTCCGTCACCGCATTCGCCGTAATCATGTTATTTGCCTCATTTTCTTTGCATAATGTTTCGTTCCCGCTCAAGGCTGCCACTGCTATCATCTATGCACGCAGTACTTACCAAAGTATGTCGCCCCTGACCCTCTCGCTCCTTGCGGCAAACGCTGTATTGACGATATTTTCCCCTAGAAACCCTCGCTCATTCCTCCTGCCGCTCGTTTCCTGTTCTTATTTATTAGTCAGGTCGCCGATAGTTGCCGCGGTGCGACTCCGAGTCGAGTGCCCGCCCCTGCCAGTGTCCCCCTCCGCTGCCGCCGTATATCCTCCGAGTCATGTAGACATCTCCTTTGGTATATGTCTTGCTCGTTATTCCCATGGTTGTGTAGTCGCATTATATAGCAGTCGAGTAGCAATGATAATTGTTTCCTCGCAAACCTCGAATGTGTGCTATTTCGCCGAATTATGGGAGTATTAGTCCCGATTAACAGCGCATTGCCCGAACGTTATAATGGTCTAATAATGCCGAATTATGGGAGTATTAGTCTCGATTAACAGCGCATTGCCCGAGCGTTATAACGGTCTAATAACGTGTACTAAGGGGACTATCATGAACTTATTAGGCGGGGACTAAGCGAATTAGTCTAACGTCCTAATGGCCCGAATTATGGGTAAATATTGCCCAATAGGATTTGGGGGTTTTCCTGATGGTGAGACTTATGAACATATCAATTTGTGGCACCGAGGTTGTACGACCTGTCGCAAGCTTGGATGGACGTGTAAATACGCCAGTATTTCCGGGAGCGGGGGGACGAGAACGGTTGGAGATGGGGCCAGAAGGGCAGAACGCAAGCTTGGCTCTACTTCTGTCGGAACGGCGTCGTAAGAGGCATTCACGTGGCGTAGATCTATTGAAGCGATCACGAGCCGACGGCATCAATACCGACAGTCCATGCTGGCATCCACGAAGGACCTGCTCGAAGGCGGGGTATAGGCGAGAGCCTATGCCACGTCGGGTGCATAATCCCCCTTCGAACACAGGTCGGGGGCGAGTCCGTAGTACGTCGAGGGCGAATCCACGGTGGATGTGAGAGACGGTGGGCATGGGTCGCCGGTAGGAGCGTTGGAGCAAAATGCTTGGGATCCAATGGCGGAGCATGGAAGGAAGACCATCGTTTGTTCGCTTCAAGACTGAAGTTGAGATATTTGCGGGGGTTGAGTCTGCTCTGGGGGTGAAGTGAGCACCGTAATATTAATGCCCAGGCCGCCCAGCGGCTGGTGCCAAGAGATGGCCGGGGGAAGATCACTCACGCTACGACCAACATGTTCTCATTCACTAGGACAAATTTCAGCATACATCGACGTAAGGTCCGTTGGCGGCTCGTGCGTGGGCTTGGGCCAGGACGTCCGAGATGAAGACAAGCAGTGAGGATAGTAATACAGTGATGCCTAGGCATCTAGGCATCTCTATGTGCAGTGGTGATTACAAGTCCAGTATTTGGCGGCCTCATAGTATGTCGGTAGGTGTACAGTACCACTGGTTGGACCAACGGTGGTCGTTCAAAGACGCGCTGGCCCGCCACTATTTTGGCGCGCCACGTGGCATAATACCCACGGGCGCATTCAGGAAGAGCACAGCATTGGGCACGCCGCACCTGCCCAAGGATCACCTTCGTCCCGTGTCGGTCGCTGTTGTTCTTAATCTTATATACGCCGCTTTGTGGAACAACTCCGAGCGAAGATTCCACCACCATGCAAGAGGCGGATCCGGGTCTGTGGACTTGCTAACCCATTTCACTGCCATCGCAGTGATGTGGCGACGAGCGTAGCATCCCCACTACCATGGATATTGGAACTTGGAGGAGGCTGTACCGTCGTGAGTTCCTGCACCACCTATTTGAATAAGCAGTGAAATAGCCAGTCGCTCATTTCAGGCCTCAATTCACTCCCGCTCGGACACGCATGGCATAGGCGTGAAACCGTGCATACGGTGCATGATTACTGGCACGCGGGGAATTACAGTGTTCTGAGTGGGGCAAAATGGGATTAATAATGGGAATGCAGAATGTCACATTTTGTACAACGTTTTGCCAAGTATAGAACTCTTCGTTTCGGATCCTTCTGAATATTGGCAAAAACTTAAAGTTCTGGTCACCGTTCAGACTCCATGAGAATGTGATGCAGATTGTCATGTTCTACAGCAAAAATTGCGGATCGGCGCAGTGATTCAATTTTACCCCCATAGAACTTCAAGTTCTAGAGCTCATCAGAATGTCAAGTTTTGGTGAACATTTTGGATGCTGTAGAACGTGACGTTCTGCATCACGTTCTCATGGAGTCTGAACGGTGACCAGAACTTTAAGTTTTCGCCAATATTTGGAAGGATCCGAAATGAAGAGTTCTATATTTGGCAAAACATTGTACAAAATGTGACATTCCGCATTCCCATTATTAATCCCATTTTGCCCTGCTCAGAACACTGTAATTCCCTGCATGTGGATGGCTTTGCGGGTGCGCACTCCCGTAGTGGCCATCATGGTCACGGCTACCCTAGCTTGGAGAGACTGCCGCACTAACTCCTTGTTTAGAACCTAAGTGCGCTAGCTCCACCTATCAATTCATAACTGACAGTCATGGGATCCTGCTGCCCTCAGGACCCCACTCACCACCTAGCTTCAAAGGTGTGTTCGTTTGCATGACTTGTATTATTTTCCAGTAGGCTGATCGCTTTCTTCTTTCCTCAGGGCTTGCGAGTAGTAGTCAATACTGACGTATTTGGCTGATGTAATGGCCGATGCATCGCTTTTAGTTCTGCAGTGCTCCCTTTTCAACCCTGGAGCAATACCTTAGGGAGGACATGACACTCCAATGATTGGAAGTGTATGGACCATAGTAGTGTGTCACGTGTTCTGCTGATCCATTTCAAGGTCGACTTGGTGAGTAATTGGATCAACGCTTATGGTCCGCACTGACAAGACTCTTGGCTCCGCAGGCATCCTTCCAAGACACAATGCACCAGGTAACAAGGGAGTAAGCGTCAAAGTGCCTAGGAAGTCGCCACAAATTCCACAATTGGTCAGTGTACCCGTGTCATTGGCTCTACAAGACACAAAGATAATGATTACACATGTGCCACCCTGTGGTGCCACAAAGATATGGCTATTCTGCCGCCAGCAACTTGAACTACTATTTTTGTCTTGCCAGGATGAGGCAGAGGTTAAATACATGGTGTTCCTCTTCTTGGAAGGACATCGACCCAGCTCAAGATCCACACCTGACATTCTCTACACAGCTACTTTCTTCAACCACCGCTATGCAATTCTCTCTTACCACTACGGTCGTCGCGCTCATGGCTCTCATCAGCACCGCCATCGGGGAGACACACACCGTGCAATTCAACAACTTGTGAGCAGTGTCATCTCTTTCATACGAGACCTAGATGGATTTACTTCTTCACATTCTAGTTGCGGCATCGGAACTGTAGGTGGCCAAGTGGCAGGCTCAAAAACCCATCATACTCATAATCTCAATGCAGCCAAAGCTCATCCAAGGCAGGAACGTCCTCTCCAATGGAGAACTGTACACCACCCATGGTCCCCTCATCTCTGCCATCGCGTAAGTCCTCTCTTTGGATTCATCCGGCAGCGTGTTCTACCTCCAGTTACTAAGGACTTTGGCAGTTATTTGCAGACAGGTACGCTACAATCTACGAAAGAGCATCCCCAACTACTTGGGGCATCCCGTTGATATTGATATCTACCCAGGGCAATGTGGATTCAATGGCGAGAACTGCACACTGATCAAGACAATGCTCAAGAACCTGTCTGACGGCAACAATGTGGGCTCCCTGACGGACATCAACATGCACATCAGGAAAACCTCCCCTGTGCAATTAGCACTAAGGGAGGTAATAGTGGCTACATTATCACTATTTGTTGGATAATTGTGATAACGTAGAGATCGGCACAGCACCAAAGATGCAAAGTGCTAGTTGACCACTAATGTCGGGTAGTACATGCTAATGAAACGTTCGTTTCTCCGACTTCAAATGGGTTGCACACGGGATATGCGAATGTGATTCATACGATGCGCAATGCCTACAATACATGATCAAGCGACAACCACCTGGCGTTTACCGTGTCAATACTTCGAGCAGCTCCACGTCCACCTCGCATCAGCATTGACATCCATTCATTTCGCCATCCGCATCTATCCGCATCCATGCCAACCTCTTTGCCATTTGTGTCAACATCCATGAGGTCCGACAACTCGGACCCACACAGCGAATCCCATGCTGATGTCGAGTTGGGCGCGCCAGTGGCAGAGCGTGAGTTCATTACACGCGGGATGTGCCAAGTCGCAGTTGGGCAAGCGGTGGTGCGCACGATCAGGGTACCTTGCTTGCAGTCGTGGTCGCAATCCTGCTCGTGAGGCACGTAGCTGCTGTGGGATCCCGACAGGATGTGTGTGCGGCTGGGCCCGAGCCGGAACTGACTGTTAGATGAGGGGTGGACCTGGAGCGTGTCCATGCAGTAGATGTGGCAGTCAGAACCCGCCCATGCGGCCGTTCGTGAGGGAGCCAGGGGCAGCAGCGCATCAGAGGGGTGGATTGCGACCAGCTCATGGTACGTTGCAGCTATGTTCTGGCTGTCGATGGTCCCGCGATGTTCATTTTCTTGTGATAGCTGTGCGCTCAGCTCGGTCAGATTGCGGAAACTAGCAGTAGAATCCCCTGGACAAACCTGTCGCAGACAGTGCTGGTACCCTCTGGGCCAGGACCCATGTCTCGACGCATTTGCCTTCCTTGTACTGCCCGGGCAGGCTGTACTGCCGGCAGATGTGCTGCCCGGCCGCGTTCATGGGCGGGAAGCCGCCGCCGCCGATCGACGTTGGACCCGAAATGACACTACCTGTAGAGCCTGGGCACAAGGTCAGGATTCCGCCTGTAAAAATAGGCAAGAAGATAGAGAGCTCGGGCTCACCTAACGTCAGCACACTCTCGTTGCCACCGAGCGAGACTGCCGCATCTCCCTTGGATTTCTTGATGGGCGCGCCAATGACTCCGCGCTTAACCAGGTTGAAGGTGCGTGCACACGGTCATGCTGCGATGGAACACCGAGGTGCTACTCACGCCCGGGAGAAAGCGAGTGGTGGAGCGATGAGGGGAGGAGATACTGTCCGGGGTGAACTGCATGGTGACCACAGGTGTGACCGGCATTCTCATCGCCCATGGTTATCGCCTCGATCAACATGTGCTGCACGAGCGGCTGCGTGAGGAGCACCCACGGGAGGTGGAATGAGCATGACGATGCGACCGGTGCTGTTTTGAGGGTAGGCGTAGCGGGGATTATCGTGGTCCGGTCGCTCATGGTCCGGTCGCCAGGAGGGATGTTGGTACAGAGAGTAGTGAGAGTCTGGATGGAGAGTGGAGGCAACCGCGAAGTGAGGTGCGAGCTGAAGAGAGTGGCAACTGCATGACCATTCGAAAGGTACATAGGGTGCGGCGAGTTCGATGGCTAGAGCGAAGGTGGTCAATAGAAGCTAACGGGTAAGGAGGAGATAGTGACATACAGAATAGCTGTATTGCCTGGGGCGGCCACGATCCGTCACGGTCATCTCGAGGGCCTTGGTGGGAGGTAGGGCACCGGGGCCAGAGAGCGTACCACCGTATCTCGCGTCCATGCAGCCTGCGCGCGGACGCACGTGACTTGAAGTCGCACTTGGAGCAGTGGGAGGGAGACGGCGGGGAACGGCTAGGACACGTGAGCCTATGGGAAGAGGTGCGTGAAAGATGGGAGGGGACGATAGGGATTTGGGGGAGATGAATTGCGTCTTGGACGACAGTGGGGACATAGACAGCATTTTGAGAAGATGAAGGATGGCATTGACCTGTACTAGAGGGCCACCGTTGGTGATGAGATGAGAGAACTGAGCGCGGGTGTCTGAGGTGTGAAGTTCGGCGGCGAAGCAGCAGTCGAGCTCCTGCCGAGACTCCTGAAGCATCTGGAGGCGGGCGAAGGCTTCGTCGCGAAGTTGCTCTGAGCGATCTGTGCGGTTCTCATACTCGAGAACGGCTTTGCGCACGCTTGGGGGCCAAGAGTCTTTGGAGGACACGCCCTGAGAGGAAACTAGTGGGGAGCCGTTTGTGGGGGACTGGGCATTGGACTGAAATGTGGTGAGAAGGGGGAGTAGTGAGGAGCGGGAAACCTCCAAGATGAGGACGACGTGGTGAGAGGAAAGCTCCGCACTGAACGCTGGCAGTGCAAATCCAATGGGCGTCTAATTAAAAACCGTTTCGCATGTTCACTTGAACGTGGGCGTGGCCTTGCTGTCGGACAACGCGGAGAACTGCAGTTATGAGCAGAAGATTTGCTCATATTGAAAATAAATTAAAACATTGTCATGTACATATGTTGATCGCTGAAGGGATTGACCCAATAGTCCTTGCAACGATCGAGAACGGTACTGCTAGTGAGGTCGCGAGGAACAGTGCTACCATACACCGGCAACAGGTGACAGCTTCTACGGATTGTTCGCACCTCTATGACATCAGCCAAAGGCTGGTTTTGTGCGTTACGTGTCCAAGAAATTTTGTACATGCCATTGACGCGGTCCCGATCTTTGAACGGTGTGTACCACTCGACGTAAGCGAGCGGTCCGGGCGCAATAACGTCACGGAATAGGTCCTGACGTGCAGAAGGCGGGAGAGTGAATATCAACCGAACACGACCCACCCGGTATCCTGGAATATTAGCGCATGTCAATATTCATTCAAGCAATGAGACACAGCCGGTAGCGTACCTTGTACTCCTACAGGTCCGCCCGTTCCCTTGTTCACAAGTACCGTATCGAACCGCGCGGGAACAGCCCTTCCCTGACGATCCTTTCGCGCCGGCCGGGCGTGCGCGGTATCTCGAACATTGTCCATAATACCGAGGTATTGCGCATCCTCCAGAATGAACTTGACGCGGTGGTACGCTGGGATTCGATTGAATCGAAAACAGACGTCTTGCGCCGCACACTTGATTTGCGAAGGTGTGAGGGCGGGATTGCGGTACTTGACAATGAAGCGGGCGAGGGCGTCTTGAAGAGAAGTGGTGCCGTAATCTTCTATCACTGATGCGAATCGGAGGGCTTTGATGGTCGGCCATTTCGTAAGCTTGATGAGGGTGAGGGTAGGTTGCGGTAGCGAAGGGGCAGCCTGAGGGAGAGCGAGAAGAGTGGGGGGCGGAGGTAGAGGAACGGATGGTGGGGCCGGAGATGGGGTGCTGTCGCTATCTGATTCGGAGTCGGATTCTCCACTCTGCCGCAGATGCCATGCAATGTACGCTTCATGGCGAAGAATCTTCTCACGTCGCTCTAGCCAGAGTGTCATCTGCGGAAGCTCGTCCTTGCGGTTCATGGCACGATAAGCCTCCTTCGTGAAGTCGATATGCAGCCGCTCAGTGTGCTCAGTGTTGTAGTTGTCCGTAGTCCCGAAAAGCTTGATTGAATTGGGGTAGTGGTCGAGTGAGTGCAGCTTGGGGAAATGGAAATGTTGGCAGACGTCGAGGTCAACGAAGACGCCCTTGTTAGCATGGAAGCGTTCAAGCGCGGTGCAAAGCTGAACCAGTGTTTCGGATGTGTGGGCGGGATACTGCGCGATGTAGAGGAAGTCGAGGATGGCGCGTATCGCATGGACGAGACGCACAGGGGAGAAACCGCCACGGAGTGGAAGCCCAATGATCAAGCCTATAAGGAACCGACACATGTGCGCATGCTCCTTGCCCGTAACACGCTGAAGCGTAGTGATACCCTTGAGGAACAGTCGAATATGATGGTTCGGCGGAAGACACCGACACCGCGCGTCCAATTCCTTGGCCCCATACACTGCCTTCAACCAGCTGAGAACATGTTTAATGATGCCTTGGAGGAGTTGATGTAAGATGTCGGGGGTGATGGACACGAAAATATTAACATAGGGAAGGTTCTCCCAGAAAGGGTGTTTGACGGGCTTGATCCCTGCCTCCTTGCAAGCACGCGAAAATGCGGTTGCGGTGTTCTCGACCTCTCCAAGCGCGCTGAGCACCTGCGTTAGATCGCGGAGTGGGCGGTTTGGATTGGTGGCATCTCCGAGCTCCGTGCCAGGAATGTCGCACTTCAGGCATGTCCTGTTCTTGCAGCACGTAACGAGAAGTTGCTCCGGGTAGTCGCCGATGTACACTGCGAGAATTGGATGACCGCGCCGTAGTACACCATCCCCCCCAACAATCTTGATGCCATGGATGCCCGCTTTGATAAGAGGCTTGAGGATCGCTGACAGGCAGGCGTGGAAGAGATTCGCGGTGACCCGCCGGCGGGCGGCCTTGTTGGTGATATGGTCGAGGCGAGAGGTCGGCAAGTACGTGAGAAGTATCTGTCCGCGACGGGATGGCTTGCGGCATACGTCCTTCGGCAGATTTCTGATCGTCATGTACACGGGGTAAGCGCTCTTGCTTCCAAAAAGCGTGAGCTGGGTTTTATCGGAGGAGATGATGATGGGGATAATCGTAGCACCTGGCTTTCGCTTTTCAAGCTCCTTCTGAATGCACCACAATTGGTCAGCGATCATCAACGTAGTACCACTGGCAAGAACTCACCTGTGTCTCCCACCACCAGCGTCCGGTATGCATGTCGAAATACACGCGGACAGTATGGTCAGGATCAGAGTAGTGACGCTCGGGCGCAAAAACGAGAATGCCGTTGAATTCAGGATCCCCGTATAAAGCCCGTATACACTGGATCACGTCGCGGTAGAAGACTGCGAAGACCTCACCCGCAACCTTGATCTCGCGGCGAATAAAGCGAGGGCAGCCGGACGAGAGATGGTGGTCGATGATGTTGTTCAGATCTCGGGATGTTTGAAAAGAAAGCCCCAACATCTCCACTAGCTGAAGAGAAGTAAGTAATCAGTGGAATCCTACCGCGAGCTGGATACGAAAGGCCTACCCCTTTGATAGTGAGGAGTTCGCTCACCGCGCTTGAGCCGGGATCACGCATCTTCGCCCAACGCGCGATCTCCCAATCGAGGCGATTCTTGAAGGGGTAGTACGGGTTTCCACCCGCTGTCTTGTAATCGGCATTGTAGTCATCGTAAGCTGATGGCTGCTTGTCAGGCAAAGGGGCGCCGGCATAGGGATCAGGAAAGCGATCAACAAAGGTTTTCATACGGAGCTGCTCTTGTGCCCGCTGTTGAGACCTCCGCAGGTCCGGAGAGTTGGCCCTCCCCTCCCCCAAGACCTCGTCGTCAACGTCCATGTCAAATGCGCCGTCAGCATCAGCACCCATGGCACCATCCCCGCCCTGAGGCAGCGGCTCCCAACTACCTTCCTCTTGGTAGTTCAAGGCGTCCTCTTCATCCTCGGCCTCATCCTCCATGTCCTCGTCCTCGGCCTCACCATCGCCAGCCAGCTCGGAGCTATCGGCAGGATCTGGCTCGTAGTCGTCATAGTCGTCAAAATCGCCCGGTTCGTAGGCTCCGAAATAGTCGCTTTTGAATTGCTAGGGCTAGGAACCGGCATCGGATGGGGGTTCAGGGGACCGAGGAGGCGAAGATGGAGGGGAATGGGAATGGGAAGAGGAATGGGAATGGGAAGGACTTGAGGGCGAGGATACGGGTGGGATGGAGTTTGAACCCGAGGCACGATAGCGTCCGTCAGTGCCGCGAATCGCGATGCAGGCTGGCTTAGTTGTCTGACGCAGGTGCTGGAAGTAGCCGCTGATGGTAAACCATTGCTTGCATCCCGCACACTGCTCGGTCTTCTGCCTGACAGTCTTGCAGAGCTTTTTCTTTGGCTTGGGGGGCATCGGGAGAGGTAAAGTTAATCAATAACGGGCAAGTGTGGATGGAGTATGGGACAAGAGTGTGAAAAAACGGCCTCCAGTCGCGCCTAAACTAGAACGAGACCGAGACCGAGCAAAACCAAAGTACTGAGGTCCGGGATGGCACGAGCCTGGCTAAACCACCACTTGTCCGAGCCATGTCAGTCTTTCTACTTTGCAACCACTGCCAGCTCGTCACTTACCATTATATCCCAGCCCATATTCCAACATATTCACTCTTTCAATCATCCCCAATCCAACATATCCACTCTTTCAATCATTCTCAATCTAACACGACATTCCGTCGGTTCCCTATGGCGAAGCGCCGGGTGATTGAGTCCGACTCTTCATCACCAGAACCTTCTCAAGAGGTGCAAGGTCTGGGGAACAAGGATCTGCCGAGGCGTGGCCGTGAGTGATGGAATCGCCGCACTCAACTTCTAACGTTAACACATACCTTTGCTAGCGGCGTGTGAAGCAGCGAAGCATGCTCACAAAGGTAATATGTCAGTTGAACCTCCGTGCGAGGATATGGAACTTACCTACCACAGCATGGGATCAATACGCCCCCAAACCCCGCGGTCGGGCAGCTGGCGACAACAAGAACAATTCTAATATAGCCACATCTAGAAGTAAGTAACTCAACTCACCGTTACGGAAGTCTCCCGCTCATGCACCTCTAGTCCCCAAGCCGGCGAAGCCTGTCGCAAAGGCTGCCCAGCCGCCACCACTCAAGTACTCCCCTCCCGACATTTCCCTCAACACTTCCGAAGATGAGGATCTTGATCCTCGCACTCAACGTTCGACCTCGTCGTCTAGAAAGCGAGGTCCCGAGAACAAGCAGTCGTCGAAGCCGACCAAGGGTAAGGCCGTCGAGAACAAGCGGGCAGGCGAGGAAGATACGAAGCAAGGAGGCAGCGACAGCGAGATCGAGACAGAAGACGAAGATGATGAGCTGCTGATGTCCTCCGACTTCAGCAGCGAGTCGAGCGGGTTGGAGGACTTGCTCAAGGATCCAAGCGCCGCCGAAGCCAAGTTTGCCGCCGAGGTACGTCTAAGCGCCTTGCCGGGTCGTTTTTCCCACCTCACCTTCCCTGTTTAGCGTGCGACCTGGGTTGACAACGATGAGGCCAACGACGGCGACACGCTTGGACTCGGCGATGTGTGTTCTATTCCTTCTCCCATTGACCTATCTACAGTCTCTCCGATACCATCACGCACCGGTTCGCCTGTTCACTCGCCCGCCCGTTCATCCGCCCATTTGCCCGCCCATTTGCCTGCCCATTCCCCCGTCCGTTCACCCGTTGGTTCTCCCGCCCAGTCTCGTATTACCTCACCGGTCCAATCTCTCATTCATTCACCTCTTCAACCCCCCATCCGCTCGTGCACCCAGTCTGCTATTGGCACACTTACCCACCCCCACATCTGCTTGCCCGGCCGGTCTCTCACTCTCTCACCCATCCAATCTCCTCTTCGCCCGCCCGCCGGATCTCCCGTTCGCTCTCCCATCCGTACACCCAATCGCGCGCCCATCCAGTTGCCCGATTATTCGCCTGTCCCGTCTCGCGTTCAATCACCGACGCATGCTTCTCCTGGCTCGCCCGCACGACTGCCCACAGGCGAGTCTGAAGCCCATCATGCACCCTCATCCTTTGATCGGCCAGCTAGCCCATTCCCTGGCCAATCGTTCCTCTCTAAGGACCTGCGGGACAAGCATTGCAGGGACGAGTCTTCAGGAGATGAGGCACTGTTGGGTCTGGTACGTCCTTACTTCAACTACTCAACCTTTCCTTCCACGCCTTCCTTGAGTCCTGACGCTGTGTACAATGTAGGCTCTGCCGAGGAAACGGAGCAAGGAAACAAATGACAACGAAGATGAGACGCGACGCGACCGCCGGAAGCAGCAAGAGCGCGAATACAAGGAACGCAAGCAGCAGGAAAGACAAAAGGAGAAGCGGAGGGAGGAACACGAGCAGCAAAGGAAAGAGAAGGTGAGGGAGGAGCGCGAACAGGAAGAATGTGAGCAGAAGAAGAAGGCGAAGGATCGCGAGCGGCGGGACAAGGAGAAGGAGCGCGAGGAGCGTGAGCGACGGAAGAAGGAGAAGGACCACAAGGAGCGCGAGAGGCGGAAGAAGGAGAAGGACCACGAGCGGCAAAAGCAGGAGAAGGAGCACGAGCAGCGGAAGCAGGGCAAAGGGAAGGAGAAGGAACACGCGCGGACGAAGGACAAGAAGGACCATGTTTCCGCAATGGCGCGTTCGGGTCGCGACCCCTCAAGCAATCGTCATAAGGCGTCGAACGTTCGCAGATACGAAAGTGTGTTCCACCAAACCTCCCGAGTCTGCCCCTCTCTACTAACTGCCCTCTTACCATATTTCGCTATACTTCCCAGGCTCATCCGACGATGATGTTCCTCCTCCGCCACCCAAGCCGAAACGGAAGCGTGCAGACGAGGTATGTGTGGCTCGTCCTAGATTTATGTTCATAGCTGAACGATATTGCATAGGAGATTGCGTGGATCAAGGACCATCCGGAGGACTATCGCCCTTGCAAGCGTGGCGAAACTAATGATGTGAGTTCACGCAAATCACTCGTTCCTTCATGTTCACCCCATGCTGCGGTACAGGATGACAGCGATCTAACCTCTGACTGTGATGGCGACAACGACAACGACGAGCGCATCGACATCATCTGCCTCAAAAGCCCACGTCCCAACTTAAATGATCAATACCCGCATGTGTACCACGTTGCGGTCCGCGCAATCAAGGAGGCTGAGACCCTTGTCGGTATCACCAATGCGTTCCCAGAAGGCGATGCGGACGGGTGCGAGTACCTTCGCGACATCTTGATCAAGCATGCTACAGCCCTCAAGTACAAGGAGATGGTGAACAGGCTTCGCGACGACAAGACAAAGAAGTATTGGATGAAGTTTGCATCTATTGTAAGTAAACAACCCGCTTTCTCCTTGCGCTCCTTATGCCACCTTCCAGCCGGCACAGCGCATCTCCATCCTTCGTGGCAAAGTCAAGAAGATGTGCGAAGGGGTTGTTCGTGCCATGTACGGCCTCACGATCGGCAATGCTACGAAGGTTACATGGCTTGAGAAGGGTGTTGCATATACATTTCCCCACGATTACACGGTAAGTCTCCATCTCTTCAGTAACAAATAGTTGACCTTCATCTATCCTGCTAGATGCATACGGTTGTTCATAACCAGCCATTCAACCTTCCCATCTTTCAAGACATGCTTCAAGTTTCCTTTTTCAGCAAGAGGACGAGCTATGGTCATCGTGTGTCCCATCTATTCATTTCATCTCTTCCGGATCAGCCCGATGAGAAGGAGATTCCTGCGGCCATGCTTGCGCTGGTCTCTACCGCTGTGCGCTTTGTGTTTGTGCTCGTTTACGTCCGCTGACAATGATGTGTGAAGATCTATGCCGCTATCGACGACTTCAAATTCGATCGATACGAATGCCAAAAGTTCGAAGCGAACACATTCATCCAGGCGTATCGCAAGAACATGGAGAACCTGTCCAAGATCAAGAGCAAGAACGTTGCAGCTTATCACCGGTTGATGCACGGCCTTTACGTTGGGGTCATGTACGTGTGAATATATCTGATCTTGCCTTGTTTGACTGATCCTGGTGTCCAGCGGCTCAGCGGGCGGGTCTTTGGCCGCTATTGATCCAACAGACTACCTCGATATTGAGGGAATGACCTAATCCCGGTCAACGTTGTTTATGCTCCATTGTCTTTGGAGCCTGGTAAGTTTCTCCTTGTCATCAAACACAGAACTGGACTCATTGCATCTACGTTGCCCCCTTTGGTTACCACCTCGATCAGCCATCAAGATACCCAATCGGTAGACGTGATCGCCGTCAGTTCCACTCTCTATCATGCCTTCCATTGCGGACACAATCCTCCCCACTCCATCCCTGCTCTGAAGTGCATCGGACTTGGTAATTGCCTGTCTTGGATTCCAGTCATCATATTGTTGCATGTCTTCGTGCCTATGCGTCCTATCCTCGGTGCTATACTTTCGGCCTTGTAGATATGATCAGACAGATTACGTGCTTGGTTTGCGCAGCTTTCGTTCGTTTCAGACCCCGTACTGTTACTACTACCTAATCAGCACTACTTGCTTTGTAATTGTTATCTACACTACAATGATAAACCAATTAATGTTGCAACTATCAGTGTGCTTTGCATGATAATTATAAGATCATCTGTCTGCACTTACTACCTCTGTCCTGTTATAGCCTTCTTGTTGTATGCTAGTATGCTGCTAATTCTCATGTAATTGAGCTATTATACTGGGTGACATGTGTAATTCGCTCTGCTACCCCCATTAGCACTAATGTGGCCAATTATTGAAAATTAGGAGGAACTATGACTAATTTCATAGGGAGGGTTTTGCTGATGCAGCCCCTGCATGCCCTCAACTTCATGGTGGGTTTCAAGTGAGTCTCCACTCTGCCTTCTCCTCCCTCTAGTATCGCAGTGGGGTGACCAAAGCGGCAGTATGCACGTAGCTACTTCAACAGGTGCGACAGCAAGGGGGCCTTCTGCGATAGCCTGAACTGCAGGCCTGCTCTGGTGTCGTGCCAGGAGGATAATGTGAGTGGCGGCTCGTGGAGCAGGAGGGCAGTATTCTCTCACATGTATGCTGACTGTGACATTTTTGCGGTACCCAGGTCAACCTGAACATCACATTCTGCATTCAAGCCGTCCTCCTGTAGGTATCGTAATCCTGCAAATGTGTACACATAAGTCGTTGCTATGCTGGAAATGGAAATGGAAATGGAAATAACATAAGGCTTTGTGAACTTGGTAGGCACCCGGACTGTCATCGTAGTTGTACGCCAGCACAGGGCCAGTATTCCCAATGGTGGAATAGACAAGGATGGTTCGAGCGGGTGCAAGAAGAATAGACCGCTAGATCAACCCTGTCAAAGTCAGATTGGCATTGCCCTAGGCATCCTGAATGCATAGGTCGCTGCCAACTGGCTCGGAAGATGTACGGTGCACTTGACGTGCGAGCACACTGTAGGGCTACTTCATCCCTTCATGATCTCTTCAGTTCTACAGGAACAGCAGAAGCACTGCCAAGAAAGTGCTCGATGGGTGCAGCAAGGGATAGCTCGTACCTGCGAGCTGCACTGGTCATGCAGTGAGAGAATCACCTGTCCCAGATGACTAGACTAGATCATGGTTAACTTGGTGGGCCAAGTGGAGGTCAATGGATGAACTCAGACATGGCTTACCGAGGGCGTCTAGCTGCCTGGAAGATATCAGCAAGTCATTTCAGTGGCCCGGGTGGCCAGCGAGTTGCAGGCCAACGTGCGAGTTGAGGAGTCAGGGTTCAAACATACCATGTAACTTACCTCTTTGCTGAGACTTCCTTCTCTTATCCTCAAGCTTACTTAGGACAGTCATTATGATGGTGGGCAGCAAAATCAGGCTCTTCAGGGACTGTCTCTTGCCACCATCAGCTGCAAGGCACATTTCGAAAGAGCACGAGCATGAGGGGCACGACCGTGACAGTTTCCGCTTTGAAGCCTCTTTTGCGACCTATTCGGATACAAGTACACTGGGAAGTGGTGAGTGCTTCTGCATGTGTGGTGCATTGAAATGCAACTCACGTCAGGAGATGCATAGGCCATCATCATTCCGCACCTCAGCGGCATGCTCATTGCTCAGATGTCACAGTGCCTTCATTCGTGTAGCGTATTCAAGGGGATGGAATGCTTCATTTCTTGGATGCTCTTTAGGCTGCAGTGCTCCTGATTTACCCGTCGCTGCGGATATGGAGAGACAAATGTGAAGACAGATACATTACTTCTCCCACATTGCTGAAGCATCAGAAAAAACCTCACCTGCTAATGAGAGATCAATTATGATAACCAGGCACTAATTGTGACTATCCCAGACGAAAGCTCATCTGGTGATGCTTGACCATCAGTAGTGCTTCGTTCCATGACATATGCCTATTTTGTTTCAGGTGCGAGGCTTGAAGTGGGGCAGAAACCCACATTCTTGGTGGGGGCTGAGATGCGTTGAATCTTGAAGTCTGTTCAAGCCGGCCCTAAACGCCAGCGCCAATGTGCAACCAAATACTGCAGCTGCTTCTGCTGCATTCCAACCCGTCCCTCTTCCATCATCCACCATGTCCACCCTCCCTCTTGCCAGCATCACTATGCGGTTTAGTCTTTTCTTTCTCTTTCTCTGTCTTGGCTACTCAGTCTGCCTTCTCACTGGGCCCCCCGGGATGAGGGGTCGCAGTATGCGGATTTCATTCTAGCTCCATTGCCATAGTCGCAACTCGCATGGTTGGATATGACGTGGTGAGCTTAGCGGTTCAGGTGAGCTGCCCATCCCTCTCATGCGCATCCTGTTTCTTTCCTGAATGAAGACATTGATGTGTGATCCACTACCTCGAGGTCCTGGTTGCTGCCACATTGTCGCCTAGTCCGGGGGTGTGGCTACCTTGATAGGCTCCAGGTACGTCCTCTTTCCTTGTTTTCATATGCTACCCGAGGTGGACTCACTGTCTTACGTCATTTAAGGCCACTGTGCGGTTGGTTCGAGCTCGAAAGGCAAACTGCTGCACCCAGGACACCCCAGTGAGGGGTGTTCCTCCCTTGTCCACTCACTTCCTCCTGTTGTTGGGCGACGTCAGTGAGTGAGTTTCCTTATAGTGTTGCTAGACTGCTTTATCTATTGCTGTACCGTAGTCTCCAACGGTTTTGTCTGGTGGTGTTGTCATTCTTGGTGCCTATGTTTGGGGAAGTAGAAGCATCAGAGGGGCTAAAAAATGGCGTGTACTATTGTTGTGTAGTAGGGATACTGATACTCACTGTGTACAGAGATCTTTCAATATACACTTTTTCTCATACCTTCTGGCGTGATATTTAGCATGCTCGGGTGGCATGGTATGTGGTTCTAGTCGAATTATTGCACGAGTGAGCAAGCAATTATGTCTCGTTCCTTGCTCATTATATCCGGACCTTGATAAATAAACATAACTGATAATTCCCCTAAAGTACACATCATTACCCCTCATTATAGAATGGGGTTTTCCCTGATGAGTGCTCGGCCCTGGACCCATGAGGCGATTGCTCAGAGAAGTGGCAATGATGCCTGGAAGCACGGCATTGGCTGAGCAGGGCATCATATTCTGCTGATCAACTATTGCTGAGGTTAACAGGTATGGTTTGGTAGACGACCTTACAGATATGGGCACAATTGACGAAAGTCCAGCTTCTCTCTAGACGTGCAGTCCCGAAAAATGGCGCTTAGAGTCCAATTTCCTGGGGCTCTTTATGAGAACCCAAAAATTGCTCCGCAACTTAAGACATCATAGTCTATCCTGGAAGACACAAAAATTGTGGCCGCATGCATGTGACTCCTCATATTGCTGGAAGGTGAGCCTCCGTCTCACTAGGCATGGACTTGTTCTTTCATGGCGGGATGGGGGAAAGGTTAAATAGAGGGCACGCTACAGCTCTGAGGAACAGCGAGCCAGCTCGACACCTCCTTTCCTGCGCTGACCTCCTCTGAAGGCTTTCTTAGTTGCATCATGCCATGCAGTTCTCCCTCTCCATCACTATTGTCGCCCTCGCGGCTCTTGTGGCCCCTGTTGTTGGTGAGACTCATACTGTTACTTTGATCAATCAGTAAGTCTAGTTCTCCGTCCACAGCCACTCTTGAATGACTGACTCACTATTTCGTTTAGCTGTGATGAAGGGACTGTAAGTCACAAAGCCTTGATTCAAAAGCTTCTTAGTACTCAACCCAATTTAGCCCCTCCTTATCAGGGACGAGGATATTCTCTCGAACGGCACCACAGACTACGTCTCCGACAGTCCCCTCACCCACACTATTGCATATGTCTGCCTTTCCTCAAGATCGTCCTCCTCTCTCGCAATCCTCACCCGCTCACAACTCCCATACAGTTATCTGCAGACAGGTGCGCCCGCATGGATAACAGTTGAAGTGTCTCCGGCATGGGTAGGCTGACGCCCTTCCAGACAACAATCGATGTGGCTTCAATGGAGAGAACTGCACGATCGTCCAGACGGCGCTCCTAAACTTGGGCCCCAACGACATAGGCTCCCTGACGGATATCAGCCTGATCGCCCCGCACGTGTTCAGCGTCCCCACGGGCTTCAGGTCAGTGCAAACCCAAGCCTGATTCATCATGCAATCGCTCACTGGAGAATTGCTGGTTCTGCGTAGGTACTTCGGTGGCTGCGACGGGCAGGGGGCCGACTGCCATGGCCCGGACTGCCGCGCCGCGAAGGAGCCGGTGGGGTGCCGGGAGGACGACGTAAGCGCCGGTGCCGTCGCGCGCTGAGAGTACCCATGGCACGGCCTGACGTTGACACGCTTCGTTTCTAGGTCAATCTGGCCGTCATTTTCTGCGGCGGAGACCAGTAGACTGAAGGGAGGAAGAATCATATCGATGCAGAAATCGTTGTCCCAACAGACGGTTAAGAATGTAGGTGCTGTGGCATTAGAGAACGTATAGCAAGAACGTGGACCGCTGTGAATGTGAATGTCGATATCGTTGCCCATGTAACTCGGGTAGAACACCGCCGGATGTGCATACTGCGCGTGCAACATTGTAATCCTGCGTCGTGTTGTGGCACCAGGGCACGAGCACGCGGGAGAGCAGGAGGAACGCGCAGGTACGCTCGGTCCAACGAGAGAGGGATGGGGCGTCGTGAGACGATTCAGTGCCAGTGCCAGTGGAAGGCGTCGGGGTCGGTGATAGCCCACGGACGACGATCTCACTGGGAAGGGAACTAGGGGAAATATTGAGCGTGGTTAACATGCATGAGATATTCTTAGCGCGGTCGGTGAATAAGCTGAAAACGTTGGAAGTCGAGGTCGACGAAGGCAGTAACGGTATCCTCGGACGCCAGTGCTGGTCTGTATGCTCGGGAGTTGCCGGAAAGCCACGCGTCTCCGTCGCCAGCGGACTGGCGGCATCGCCTCTCGAACCAGAAAGTTGTTCCACTCCGTTCATCTGCTCTCTGTGCACCCCGAAGGCCCTACGACTTGAGACGCACTTGCCCACTCTCATACTCCCCTGGTCTTCGTTGCCTTTTTTTTCTAAAACGTTCTTGCTCGATGGGACTGTGACGGATCTTTCTGGCTTCGTCTTGGCTGGCCGGTAGCTCACTCTGGCGTTCGCGACGACACTTGGCCCCGGAACCCAATTCGGCTTCTCTACCTCAATGATTGAAGACAATTGGGTGGCGTCGTCCTCATCTGCCGTGCGCTCTTCGGAAACCCGAGCATTCGGACTCTGCTAGACCCGATTTCAGGCTTCTGTCCTGTTCTGTTCTGATGAACAGTGTTAAAGTGAGTACTTCCGCACGATTTTCATGTGATGGTATCGCAAGCACACCCACAAATACGAGCCGTCATTGTGTATGACAGTCATATGTACAGCCTTGAAGTGCGTGAGCATTCACGGCCTCGGGCAGCAATGGAGGGCGAGGAGTTTCCTGTCCTAGAATGTATTCTGAGACGTTCGGTTAACTGCTCGTCGTGCGTCGTCGTACAGGCGGCCTTGTCTGTCTCGTAAATTCTTCCCCAGTTGCTGCCGGTCATTAGTCTAAGCCTTCGTGATTTCTTGATTGATGGGGGCACGAAACGCGCTCGTGGACGTAACGGTCGATGCATTACTTCGGAAGTTCTGAGGCGCCGTCCGCTTCGGCCGGGGAGCGATGGGTTCTGAATGCTATGGCGCTCAGACGTGCATGCGGGTGGCATGTTGCGCGTTTGCTCGTCTCCTGGAGTTGAAACGTTGCCGTCTGGTAAATGCCTTATAGAGGTGGTCCGGACTGACCAAGCCATTGTCGTGTCTAGGTCGCCAGCGAGCTGCTTGCTGTCGTCTTCGCTCTCTCTGCCCCCGCGCGGGCAAGGGACGGCTCTTCGGTGCCATCCAGCGACCAGCATACGCGACTAGGCGCCTACGGGATGCAATCGGGCAGAAGACCTACATGGGAAGCGTTGCCGCTGGGATTAAACTCGGAGGAGCTCGAAGCATGCTTCAGAGATGATGAAGTGCCGAACGATGCCGTTGAGCGTCGAATTACCACCATGGTGCAAGCCAAGTGCAGACCCGGGCATCGTACTCATGAATGATGCTATTGCTTTGCCCGAGGTGCCGAGTTGTCTCTGACGCACGGTTGCTCTTCAAAGCCAGGATTTTTTCCGTCATCGCACAGTAGGTCAGAGGTTAAATAGAGGGTGCTCCGCGGCCTGGATGAACATCGAGCCAGCTCGACTCCTCCCCTTCAAACAACCTCTCCGGGACCGCCATGCAGTTCACTTTCGCCACCGCCGCTCTTGCCCTCGCCGCTCTCGTCGGCGCTGTCGTCGGCGAGACCCACACCGTGCACTTCGACAACCGGTAAGCGGTCTCGTCTCTTTCCTCACGAACCTCGACTAATCCATGCTTTCGCGTATAGCTGTGGATTCGGAACTGTAAGTCCCAAAACATCAGGCTCAAAACGACAGCATACTCACCGCCAATGTAGCCCACCCTCATCAAGGGCCCGAACGTCCTCTCCACCGGGGCGGACTACGTATCCAACGGCCCTCTCATCGCCGCCATCGCGTAAGAATGCCTTGCCCCTCTTCTCTCCCTCGGCGGCCGATCGCTGACGACGTGTTCGTTCTGCAGTTACTTGCAGACCGGCAACTGCGGCTTCAACGGCGACGGCTGCACGCTCATCGAGACGACGCTCAAGAACGCTGACCCCTCCCAACCCGGCTCGGGCTCTTCGTCCGACATCAGTCTGATCCCGCCGCTCCACTTCAGCGTCACCTCCGGCTTCGGGTCCGTGTTTACTCCGTCCTTCGTCTATGCGGAAAACTGAATGTGGCCTGCGTGTAGCTACTTCAACGGCTGCGATGGCGCCGGGGCGGACTGCACGTTCCAGGGCTGCCCGACCGCTTTCTACCAACCGAACGATACCCAAGTTCAGGTGGCGTGCCAGACGGACAACGTGAGTACCATTGGCTGGGCGCACTGTGCACTTATGGGCGGATGTTTGCTGATGCTTTCGCCTTCGTGCAGGTGAACTTGGCCATCACGTTCTGCGCCTAAACGGAGGGACGACTCAAGGAATACGAGCTTAGGGATCTCGGCCCGGGGCATATAGAGCTCAAGATGTCGACCAACTGCTGCGAATAGATGTTTTGGTTTGGTCGGGACATGGAAAGACTGCGAGCGTGAAACCAGCATCCTGGTTGAGCCCTTGCCAGCCGTTATATCTCCTTCAGCTTCCGGCTAAGCCCAGCGAGTTGCCGTCACGATCCCGGCCGTGCTGGACAAACGGACGTCGCTCGAGAAGGAGTCGGAACTGTACCCCGCAAGCTTCGATCTGTCAAGCTGGAGCTTCGAGCGAGATCTAGAAGGCCGCCAGGCGCAGAGGACTGTAATCGTGGCCAGACTGTGCGCCCGTCTGAATTGGAGGGTGCATTGTCAGTTCGAACACTATTCACGAATCTAATCGGCCATAGGAATGCCGTCTGTTCCAGCCAACTACCGGCCAGTACTCTTGCTTGTGGAAACGCATAAAGGGTTTCCTTCGTGCATATGGACTTCACATCGATCTATCAACGTTCAACCCTGGCCACCAGTACACTGGATACACGCTATGAAGTCGGCTACCCTCGCCATGTACGGTATACCTCGGCATGCTCGGGCTAGCCACTTCTGTACATGCGGAGACCCATACCATCCATTTCGATAATAGGTCAGTCAAAGAGCGACCATATCCACTCTATAAGCTAATGTAGGGTCTTTGTCGCAGGTGTGGGTTCGGAACGGTGAGCCTTTCAACTTCGCTCGGGTCTCCAAACACACGACGGGAATCTTGAACTCAGTACTGGCTTTTTCAGCCTACCCTCGTGTCGAACGGGGCCATCTTGTCTACTGGTGCGGATTACACCGTCAATGGCCCCATCAACGCAGTAGCGTAAACCCAGCCTTTGTCTCCGAGGTTACCATGACTCTAATACTGTTGTATGCGGGATCGCAGGTACCTTCAAACAGGTGAGTGACTATTACAGTAGTCCTCTGGCATATGAGCGACGTCCTCATCGTTTATCGTCCAGGCTCGTGCGGCCTGAACGGCGAAAACTGCACCACCATCGACATATCGCTCGGCAACACCACCCCCGGCGACCCCGGCTCTAGGTCGTCCGCCGCCGTCGATATCATCCCGCCCCATGCCTTCAGCGCCACAACGGGGTTCGGATACTTCGATGGCTGCGATGGGGCCGGCCAGGACTGCACCAATGCGAACTGCATCACCGATATCCCGGGCCCTGTGCGGCCGCCAAACACGACCGTCCCTGTTTGGTGCCAGGTCGACAACGTACGTGCTGCCGCGCGTCCCGTAAACGTTCGATGATGGTGGACAAAATCTGACATGTGACCTGTTCTCTAGGTAAACACAGCCATCACGTTCTGTGATTGACAAGTTCGAGAGCCTGTACCCGGGTTAGGTAGAAGGTGAGTTCCGTTTCCGCCGTACGGCCGCGCTATCACCTAGAAGTTTACACTTCTCTCCGAAGTTGTGAAATTATTCCCTTCCTCTTCTTAAATCCGCCTTTTGCACACTATCCATCCTCGCCCGCCTTACTACTCCTTGCTTCACCCCACCCTACCCTACCCTACCCGCGCGATACCTTTATGGCGGACGGAGATACCATCGATGCTCACTGTGATTCGTTCATGATGTGCTCCTACCCCCATCCTAACACCCCATCCCCCGACATTCCTACACGCGATACCTGCTCATGCTAAATACCTCCCACCACGCTTGCGACACGTCCTCTTCTTTATTCCGCTCCTCCCCTACCCCGACAACCTTCTTCCCACCTTGCATCGTCTCACACATGTATCTACTACATCTCCTGCTCTGCTCCATCCTGCCGCTCACGACCCCGTAATGATCACGACTGACCTCCCTCGAATCCTATGCTCCCCTCCTCTGGTGTTGTGATGCTTCATTAGGGTGTGATTGCGTCCCAGTGTGTTTTCGTCGGTTCGTCGCTCGAGGTGAATTTGTGGGTCCAAACTCCTTCGAAATTTGAGTCCATCGCAAAGGCTAATGATTGGTTTGAATTTGAATCCACGCAATTCAAAGTATCTATATTACATCGACACCGAACACACTTCTATCACAACCGCGATTTATGATGTCCACTGAAGACGCAGCGCGTTCATCAGCCTAATAATGAAAAAGTGCACGGATGCGACGACTCGCCTTGACCATGACGAACTCCTGGAGTCCCGTCGCGGCCTCACCCTGAGCTTTCAGGCCGTTCGCGTCAACCTCCCCTGTGCCAACTGTGAACGCCTCGACAAGCTAGCGGGACGGGAGCCGTGTCAATAAAACGGGACGTGCGCGACGGTAGGAGAAAGGAACGGAGACGGACCTGAAAGCCGAAGCGTTCGTAGATGTCCTTATTTTGGGGCTTGGATGCGGTTAAGACGGAGGAGCCCCGGAGCTGGACTCGACAAGGAGATAGAGGCCCGAGGACTAGGACTCGAGCTGGGTTACTGAGGACTGCGCGATCCGCCCGTGCCTCGGTCGTCCTCCGCGAGTATGATCGTCCCTCCTTCCCGCCCATAGATCATCTTAGGTCTGCCTAGGGGAGACAACGGGCGAGGGGGATCGCGCCCGATAGCGCGGCGCGGGGTTCCCAGCGGAACGGAGGCTACATTTGTGGGGTCTGGTGAGCATTTTCTCTGCGCCCTCTGCCAGCATAGACCCTGAAACCTAACTTGAAATCAGGCTGTGGAGTCTGGGGGCGCCGCGCATTAATGGAATCAAGGGGAAGCATGATCGTCTCGCCCTAACCGAAGAGTCCATTGTTCGTGCATGCGCTGCCAGTGGACAGTGCCGTGCCCACCATCGCCGCCGCTCGCCTCAGATTTCCTCTGTCGCGACAAGCATCTCACACTCAGGTCTTTTTCTCTAGGAAATGCAAGCGCTATCACATTTACAAAACTGATACGGGTTGCTCGTAAGTTGAATTACAAGTCAAGAACCCAGCGGGCACGGATCGAGTCCTAATTGCAGTGTGGCCGCGAATTCCGCCTTCAGTTCACCACCTCCTTCTGACGCTCTGACTCTCCTCCCAGCGGCGTCGAAGACGACAATTATTGTCTCTAAGCCACGCATGCATTCGTCAGCGGGTGGATCCTCCACAAGTGCCAATTGGACCTACCTAGGGGTAGCAAGCCTGGTACGGGAGGCCGGCAGCAATGCAGCAGTTGGTAAACAGGCTCTGGCGATTCTCGACATCGCAGGCAAGACGCTGGGGGTTCCAAACGCCGCCCGTCTGCGAGCAGCATCTCTGGGAGACAGTGAGGTCCACTTGACCGGCGTTGACGTTGCAGGTGCAGTGTTGGGCGAGTGTGCCCTGCGCTGCAACCGCGAGGACGAGCGCGGCACGGACGAGTGCGGAAAGACTGGTCATGTCTTCGGTCTCTGGCTGTCTGATATGATCGGTGAGTGGGCATAGTAGAGTGTGAGTGACTGGCCGGACTGACTCGTAGAGATGGTTGTAGGTTAGAACCTGGTGAACGGCCATCGCGACTCGGGCTTTTATATATTGCTCTCGGCGTTTGGCCTGCGTAAGATCTCTCTCATAGGTACGTGCAACAACGGCTGCCAAGGTGGGCGAGCGAGCACGCGAAGCTCGTTGGGCGCGATAGGTTGACATCGAAGACCCGAACATGCGAACCGCTACGTACTTCTTTGGGGGCAGAGACCTTCTCCACTTGCTTAGTGCGGGTAAAACGAGGGGAGGAGGTCCGGTCTGTGCTGGCATCCTTACGGAACGTCTGCAGCAGGTGCTGCTTGACAGCGCTGAGATGCTCCAAGGGAGTGGCTTGCAAAGCATGCTTGTCAGGGGAGAAGGTGGGCTGAATTTTCCCCCTGCAGCGAGCTTTGCCTGGTGGTGGATTGCTTTGTGTCCTGGGACGCCAGTGTGGCCCGGGCTGGGGATGCAGTGTAGCTGAGCAGCCTACAACCAGGTCTGCAAACCGATGGCCTAATAGGCCATGCATGTCCGAGTCGCCGACCTCCCATGGCCCGCCCTACAGTTTGTAGACCTAGTTGTAGTACCTACTGTAGCTGGCCCCAGCTCCCAGCTGGGCGCCGTTGCTGACGTCATGAGAGGTCCATTGGAGTATCCGACTGTCAGATTGGATTCCCATCGACGTCGGCGCGTTGGCTTCTCAAATGGATCGTCGGCATATGAGACGCTGGACACGCTTGGCAGTACGCAACTCATGAACACAGCGGACCTGGATGCGGGGAGGAGAGGTAGCACATTGACATTCTTTCGCCCCGATGGCCATTATTTTGTAGATTACTTTGACGGATTGTAGCTAGTGTTAATTGTGATTTTCTCTCGCTACTCTCAAGCTGTTGTGGTAGCTCTCCGGATGCCGTCAGTGCACGGGCGAGCTCCCTCAGCAAACTTGAAGTTTCTCGAGAGAACCAGCCTTCTTCCAGGGGATCTGCGGCAGTGGGCACATTTGGGGCGCGACAGCAATGACTCATCGTCATGCCCATGTCCCGGGCCTACGGTTATACTCCTAGCACACCTCGTTGCACGGAGAGAGTTCACCGGGCCAGGGTCATGGTCATGCTTCGCTGGATACGGCCGCGGCCGTGGATAGAGCCTCAATACTGGAGACCATGGAAAGATAGCGGATAGCGGACGGGTCTTCAGTTTGGGGGCGCCGCGCGCCACCTCGGTGCTGCTGTTATACATTCTGTGGACGTGGACTGACTGCAGTGTGTCTCCTCCCAGCATCGATATCCGCTCGAAGCCTCCGACTCTCCGACTGCCACTGCGACTGCGAGCTCGGATACGCAGCGAGTGGCACCCGGGATCGAGACCCCTCAAGGCGTGCGGCACCGTGACGCTTGACCCGACTCGGATTCCTGCGTCCACCCGCCGGGCGTGTGGAAGGATCGTGGTGCTGGTACTTCTTGGAGCGTGCATCACGCTTCGAAGTTCGAGCTTCGAGCTTCGGCGCAAGCGTCGCGCGCCGGAGCTCATGCCCAGTGGGCGTCCCTGGCGGGCAGGCGAGTGGGTGGGATGACTTACCACACGACAGGATCTTGAAGTTCAAATCTTCTCCCTTCCCGCTGACAGCGGTGGCCCTTCCAGGTCGCCGTCGCCATCGATTGACTCAGACGATGCCCCAGGACGCAGTTTGCGAGAGGGAGGGGGGTAGGGGACAGACAGAGGGCGGGGAACAGAGGGCGGAGGATAGGGAACAGGCGGGCCTCCGAGCAGCGGCGGCCATCGTCGCTGAGCACACCTTGCACCACCGGGCAGCAGGCATGGAGCACCCACCGGTGCAGACGGGACGCCACGATGCCTCACAGTCACGCCCCCCCCTTCCCCTCTCCCCTTTGTGACTGTGATCACATACCAGTGGGACAGATGCGGCGGAAGCCTTCTTTAAAGAGCATGGAGGCGTAGCCTGGTCATTCCAAGGTAGTATTATCAGCCTGGGAAGAGAGAGTGACCTGACGGCTCGGAGACGTCGCACCTGAGCCTTGGTGCGGTCAGTCGACAGCTATCGTGAAGAGGTGCCAGGAATCGCCGAGCCGGTCGAGGGCGCGCGCTGCGAACTCCCTCGTGAGGATGTCCTCTGCGATCGGCGCTTACTCTGCAAGCCTCTGCATGTGTACGCTGTGTGAGTATACGTACAGACCGCCTTCGTCTGGGATAAACCGCACTGCCGGCGTACCTTCTTCCCGGTCGGTCCCCATGTCAGCCCGGCCCGACTTTGGAGGTCCCGCCCGCGATCGCGAGCTCGGGATGGGCACGCGCTGCCTCGCGCGCCTGCTTCAAGTCGAGGGTGACCCCAGGCGGCAGCCAGAGCGCTACCGCGACGATCTTCTCTTCTGCTTCCGAGCCAGAATTTGGGCTGGTGATGACCACGACATCTGCATTGCCCCCAACGAGGAATGGCGCGCGCACCATGACGGCGCTCTGGAAGGCGTGCAGGCCGCGGATCGTCTCCTCATCTTCGGGCGTCGGGTTCGCTGGATCTGCGACTAACGTCGGCGCGCAGCCGTAGTAGACGATGGTCGGGTCGTGAAGGAACGCGCGGGTGAGCACGTCTGCAACCCCGGCCAGCTCTGAGGGTTTCGCGGCGCGGACGTAGGCGCAGGGGTTCCTGGGCATGACTCAACTTGAAGGCGAGAAGACTATGGTGGATGGAAGGTCTTGAGCAAGCAGTACGCTCAAGCGCAAACATTCCAATATGAACTTGACGCACCTGGTTATAAGTCGTGCCTGTGAATCGACCACAATGTATTGCATGGATATCGAGCGTGGGGTCCGGCTGGCCGCGTGCATCATACGAATGCAAGCGCGCACCGCAGCACGGCGGAGCAGGTATGTTCGTCGACTCCGATATCGACTCCCCGAGTCCCAAGTGACAAAGGCGGGCGTTGTTGATCGGAGACCACGAAAGAATGTACATTCATCATTAGTCAGTCCGGGCCACCATGGGTTGCGCACCATCAGGCCCCATACAAGTATGTTTAGTGCGCCGGCGCGGTAAAAGCATGCACAAGTACTCGCTTGGCTTCCCTGTGATTGGGTCTGCGGCATCCCGCCGTTCTGGCCTTATGAGCCGCAGCACGTCCCGCCCTAGCCTAGCGCCTTTCTCGGAAAACTTTCGTCCACGCTCTCTGCCCTTCAAAATGAGGGGCAGATGGGTTCGAGGACTGTCATCAACGTCCAAGGTGGATCTCAGGCCCTGGAGGAAAGTTGACGGCGCGACGATGGTCCGGGTCGAGGCGGAACGCAGCCGATGTGCGATGGGAGTGCCGTGCATTCCTCGAGGAGCAAGACTGCGACATCGAACTCGAGGATGTTGGGCGATGCAAACCTGAGGTAGCGCCTCGCTGGGTCGACGATGCCTGACGGAGGTACCGCTAGCGATCCCCCATAGATGACAACCCCGGGCCCATTCGGGGATGGAGGGGGCGTAGGGGAATCAGGGGATGACTGGGAGCGGCGCAGGGTGTGTTCTGGTCCTTCGGACACACGGAGTCACTGTACTCGGTGATCCGTGAGCATCATTGATGTTGCGGGGCCAGATCACGGCGGGTACTTGAAGAAGCTCGATGCTCAGGCTTGTTAAGCGCGTCGCGGGGTGCTGCGTGCAGTCCGAATCGTACATCAGAAGCTTGCGCGCCAGATACAGAGAATCATACGAACCCTCGACGAGACTACACGAAATTACTCCGTAGGTGTAGTTTCTCTTTAATGAGTACTGTCGTCTGGGTCCCAGGCGAGCCTGCGCGTCATAGTTGAATGTCATCGAAAGGATCATGCTCCTAGTAGCGTCATACCGGAAGGCGGGTCCAGGAAGCCTTCCACGTATGTGCATGAGTAATGAGCACGGTGAAAGCGTATGCGCCGCAAAATACTCACCTGTACGTGCTATATCGTGCATGGTCGACTCTGGTTGGCAGTACTAGTGAAGGAAGTTGAAGTGGCCCCATAGACGCCTGCTAAGCCATAGTTTACTCGGACGATGCCGGAAGCACCAGCGGGTGTGCCGTCGTCTTCCGACTGCCGATTTTTGTTCTCCTCTTCCATCTACGTTCTCGCAATGCGACGCTGGTCGACTACCGTCTTACCCTGCTCTTGTTCGTATTCAATGCTCGACGGAGCTTGCTAGGGTCTTCCGGCCGCATTTCTCAAGTCCTCCCGTGACCCATCCTGACCGCGTTTGTGGACGACACTTGAACTTGGGTCCCAGCTCGGACGCTGTGGATCGAATCCTGAAGGTCACTATCGTCGGTCGATGCACGCTCCTTGGGGAAGAATGCGGGCTCTTCCAGACCCGACGCCAAGCTCCTTGTCTCTCGCGTTCGGAACAACAGAATGCTAAACGTGAGTGCCTCTACACGATGCTTGGTCATGGGACGGTTTCGCAAGCGCGCTCGCAACTACGAGCAGTCGAATTTACATCTGGAGGTACACCGTACACGACGACTGAGGGCCTTGCGGTCCGGGGGCAACGCGGCACTTCTCCGCGTCGAATGCAAGGTTTGTGACCGATTCCAGGTCGCACATCGTGCCACAGGCGGCCGTGTCTGTCCCATGGACTCTTTTTGAGTTGCCGGGGGAAGTCTTCGTTATGGACCAAAGCAAACGTGCTTGCAGACGTAAAGGCAGACTCATTGCTGTTGAAGCTCTTGAGCACTGTCCTCTACGGGCTGAAATGAATCGTCCGTGACGTCCGTCCGCAGCTCTCGGTTGGTCTAGATTTGGTGCACTTACGAGGCGTGTCAATCTCCCTTTCGCTGGGCGACTTGGGAGTCAACCGATCCTGTTTGGTATGAGACTTGCGGATATGGCCAAGATCTAGGCCACCGTCATATTATTCGCAGCGCTGTCGACAGATGCATGTTAGAATGTTCACGGCACCTGGCCCCTCGAACCGAGTCATGAATGGCATGTGGCCGCCTTGAGAGATAGGACGATTCCCTTCCTGGTGAGTTGGGATATGCGTTAAATTGATCAATTCCACCAGTGGAGAGGGCATCGAGCCAGCTCGACCGTTGTCCCCCGCCCCCCGAACGCCCTCTGCAGAACCTCATGCGGTTCTCTCTCACTACCGCCGCCCTCGTTCTCGTCGTTCTTGCCGTTGGCGCTATTGCCGCTGAGACCCATCTTGTCAGTTTGGTCAACCGGTAAGCATCATCATCTCTGTACTCACTAATTCATTGCTCATTCGTTTGCATTATAGCTGCGGGCGCGGAATTGTAAGCTGCAAAAACCGCAGTTCGGCTGAAACCAAAATTCACCTCCGCGACAGCCCACCCTCATCCAGGGCACGAACGTCCTCTCAACCGGGGACGCCTTCACCTCCTTTGGTCCCCTTTTCTCCGCCAGAGCGTAGGTCGTTCCGACCCTCTTCTCGCTTGTCGCTTACACTTAGTATCTTGAGTTTCTTGCAGACAGGTAAGGTCCAACGAGGAGCTACCCCCGCTACCGGACTGATCGCCTCTATCTCTCCTCCTATAACAACGGCGCCGATACTCAGGTAGCTGTGGATTCTACGGAGAGGGCTGTACGCTCGTCGAGACGACGCTGGCCAACGCCGCTTGCGGAACTGCGGGCTCTTCGACCGACATCACGCTGATTTCCCCACACGAGTTCAGTGTCACGTCCGGCTTTGGGTGAGTCCTTACTCCTCCATTGCTATTTGACCATGGGGACCGTTGACCGGGGCGCACTGGGGTCGGCAAAGGTACTTCGGTGGGTGCGACGGCGCAGGCGCGGACTGCAGTGACGCGAACTGCACCACCGCCCTCCATAATTCGAACGACACTTCTGTTCGGGTGGTGTGCCAGGAGGACAATGTGAGCGGCGAACCGCGCTGTTCGAGAGTTGATTTGGGTATGCATGCTGACGGCTTTCCACGCTCGTAGGTGAACTTGTCTATCACTTTCTGTGATTAGCCCCGGACAGGGTTCCCAGGCGAGCCTTACGAGAGATGTGAAGAGAAAGAGGTTGATACATGGTGCACAATAGTCCGTCCGAAAGACCTCGATCGCGTGTACTGTGCCCGCGCTCCGCCGCCGAATGGCCGGACGCTTCGATCGTCGAGCATGTGGAGGTTTAATGAGGAATTTGGGCAAAAATACGTATACACCGCGAAACACTCACATTGCGTGCTATGTCTATGGTCGACGGCTGAAGCTTCCGGAAATCGAGGTCGCCTACAGTCACGACTCGCCGCCGCAGTGCCAACATTACAGGCATCTGTTGAGCGTCTTCTCGCCGCGGAAGATGCCGGAAGTACCCTAGCACCGCCTTCCAAGTGATGATGTTTTTCTGCTCCTCCTTGTCCGTCCACCTTCGCGCGCACTATCAAGCTTGTCGACTATCATCTAGACTTTCTCTTGTTCTCCAATAGTACGCAATTCTGAATGGGACTTCGACAGGGCTTTTGCTAGGTCCTTTTGGCACGTTTTTCTTCACTGGTGGCTTATTCCAGCGTTTGTGGACGATGGCACTTGAACCCGAGCCCTGGCTCGAACACTGTGGATCCAAGACCGAAGGCAGAACCTCACTGGATCGCGCTAGCTGCTCTCGGCCGATGCACGCTCCTCGGGGAAGAATTCGGACTCTACTAGGTCCGATGTCAAGCTTCTGCCCCGCGTATTCTGATGAACAAGATCTTAAAGTGAGTGCTTCTACGCGATGCTCAGTCATGGGGTGGTTTCGCAAGCGCTCTCGCAGAGTTACAAGCAGTCGAATGTACGTGTGGAGGTGCAGTCTTGCTCCTCGGCCGAGCGTGCGGCACCTCTCCACAGACGTTCGGTCAATGGAATGGCACAAGTCGTGCCAGAGGTGGTCGCACCTGGCTTGTGGGCTCTTTCTGAGTGTCTTCGTGATGATCTAATTGATGGATGTGCACGCGCGCGGGAACCTGACTATGGATGTATCGCTGCAGAAACCTTGGGGCGCTGTCTTCAGCGGCCCCAGAGCGAGAGTTCAGGATAATGATGGCGCTCGGGCGGTTGAGAGCTCATGAACGGACGAGGCGCGTCGCACGTTTGATATGCGATCTGGATACGAACAGTGCCGTTTTGTAGAAACCTCGTAGACAGAGCCGGGACTGACGAAGATGCTTGCTGTCTAGGTCCGTAGCCCCATGCCTGCGAGGCATGGGCAGCCTAACCTTCGCTCTCGCATTCCACGAGCACGCACGGGGGGGGTCCTCAATGCCGTCCAACGGCAAGTGAGAGTGAGATTCAGGGCACAAAGCGGTCTATTCGCAGCACTGGGCATTGAATGCACTCGGGCAGAAGAACTACATGGGAATAGATGCTACTGGGGCTGGACTCGGACATGCTAATACCCTTCGAAGATATAAAGTGCCAAACGGGGGCAGAGAGCATCCAATAGCCATGACGGCGTATGCAACGTGCAGATGTAGACCCGGGTCTTCGGTCATTGGACGCCAGAATGATCATCGTACCTGCTTGTCGTGCCGAGTGGTCAGTTTTTCACGGCTGCCTCGCAAGATGAGGATGATTTCCGTCCTTGGAGGATGGGACAGAGGTTAAATAGACCACACTACATCGGGGGGGAGACCATTGAGCTAGCTCGACATCCCCTTCTCGAACATCCTCTGCGAAATCTCTTCCTTCTCACCAGTTTCAACCAGGGTGGATAAGCCAGTCCATTAGTTAATGGCAAACCAGGCTCAGCTCGGCCTGTAACTACTGACGATTTAATCCTCTCGCCATCACTTAATCCTCCTGCCCCCAGCGGCTTAGCCAGGCTCGAGCCCGGCTTAAGTCTGGCTTATCCGGGTTGCATTACATAAGCTATCCACTCTTACCACCCGCTTCCCTGTTATTACATCGACGTTAATGTTTGCTAGTTACTAGTTATTATACGAGTTCATTACCAAGTAAGCTGGATGCCGAATTGCTAATCCTCCCCAAGGGGATAATCCTACCGGCGGCGGCTTACTGTAAGTCAGTAAGCCGGCTTAGCGAAGTTAAGCCTAGAGTGGCGGATAATCCGGGCTTAAGGCCACTGAGTCCTGAGCCTCGGCATGCCTCGGCACGACTGGGAAAAAAGAATGCTATACGAGGGGATTGAACCCCGCCCATCGCGCTAACGAAAAAGCATGCAGGTGAACTAACCACTCCACCATGGACCATATACAGCCTACAGTCCAACAGACGCCCAGATATTGACCAAATGTGTTTCCAGCCACTGTGGCATTACGATGCCATCGTAAGGCAGACTCAAATCGTAACATACTATAAGATCAAACCCATCACCCGAAGAGAGGGTGCAGGAGAGAGGGTTGTGTGCTGAGTGGAAGGACTTGGTTGAAGCTCGCAAGACACGAAGTCGCCAAGAGGGAGTCAGCGACGCATAGTCAACCAGGCTTAAGTCTTAAAGTCTTAAGTCCGGCTTAGGTTGGCTTACAGGGTTAATCCAGCAGTGATCGCACCCTTGATTCATCTGATCTATCCGAGGGCCAAGTATTGAGTTGAATTATATACCAGCTGCTGCTTGTGAAGCCTCGTAGCTTAGTGGATAGCTGCGCATTTGTTGGACCCCGG
>BACB01005539.1:0-31200 GCA_000338015.2 Ganoderma multipileum BCRC 37180 | reverse complement strand
TACCCAATGGGTTTGATCCACGCGTATGGCATTCTTTTTTCCCAGTCGTGCTGAGGCATGCCGAGGCTCAGGACTCAGCGGCCTTAAGCCCGGATTATCCGCCACTCTAGGCTTAACTTCGCTAAGCCGGCTTACTGACTTACAGTAAGCCGCCGCCAGTAGGATTATCCCCTTGGGGAGGATTAGCAATTCGGCATCCAGCTTACTTGGTAATGAACTCGTATAATAACTAGTAACTAGCAAACATTAACGTCGATGTAATAACAGGGAAGCGGGTGGTAAGAGTGGATAGCTTATGTAATGCAACCCGGATAAGCCAGACTTAAGCCGGGCTCGAGCCTGGCTAAGCCGCTGGGGGCGGGAGGATTAAGTGATGGCGAGAGGATTAAATCGTCAGTAGTTACAGGCCGAGCTGAGCCTGATTTGCCATTAACTAATGGACTGGCTTATCCGGGCTGACTGAAGTCCCTGTCCTTCTCTTGCACGCACAATGCAGCTCTCCCTCGCCACCTCTCTCGTTGCTCTCTCTGTTCTCGTCAGCACTGCAGTTAGCGAGACGCACACCGTGCACTTCGATAACCGGTGAGAAACGTCTTCTCCCTCATCGCGAGACCCTGCTGGCTAACCGTCGCTGTGTGTTACAGCTGTGGTTTCGGCACCGTAAGTCGCCGCATCATGGCCGCGTCCGACATGCCATTACACTAACATGCTGGTGCAGCCCACTCTCATCCAGGGTCCGAACGTCCTCTCTACTGGAGGCGACTTCACCTCCAACGGACCTCTCATCTCCGCAATCGCGTACGTTGTCCGTCCTTCGAGCCCCTTATCATTCAGCCAGCATCTACTGACGTCGCCTCCAGTTATTTGCAGACAGGTAACAGTGTTCCCACCGAGATCAAAAAGAAGCACTCCGGCTGACAGACTGATCGCCTCACCCTACCATGACGACCAGGCAGCTGTGGCTTCAACGGCGAGGGCTGCACGCTCATCGAGACGACGCTTGTGAACCCGACCTCCCCGGGCTCCAGCTCCTTGAGCGACATCAGCCTCATCCCTCGCACCAGTTCAGCGTCACGTCGGGCTTCGGGTCAGTGCTTACTCCCCCCCGTGCCTGTTTTATGATTGGGGTCATTGACTGTGGTTGATCAGGTACTTCAACGGCTGTGATGGTGCCGGGGCGGACTGCAACAACGAGGACTGCCCCACCGCCTTCCATAACCCGGACGACACTGGTGTTCAAGTGGCTTGCCAGGCGGACAACGTGAGGGGCCCATCGTCCTGTTTGAGAGTCGATGTATTCTGACATTTTCCTCCATCGGTAGGTTAACTTGGCTATCACCTTCTGCGATTAAACTGGGAGAGGGCTTCTAGTCCCGCCTTACGAGAGAATGAAAGGAAGTGTGTTGACGCGGACTGTGTAGGCTTCAAGGTCTTGATCGCATGTATCTACACGTCGGTGCTCTGCCGCATCGGAATTTGGAAAGGTTACGAATATGAATGACTGAGCGTCAGCACGGCTCGTTCGACCCCCAAACCTTGCGGGCGGGCCGCTGGGTGTCCCGTGGCTTGCAGGCGAATCCAAGGGGCCACCACACATAACCAGAACCCGATGGATGTACGAGCATCGCAGGTGGCGGGAAAGAGAGCGGGACGGCATGTACAAGGTCCCATCTGTCAAACTGGCACCCCCTTCGAACTCCAGACGGCCAACAGGTACCCTCAAAACTGAGAACCCCGCGCTAGGCCGCCGACCAGCCTGACGCCTAGGCGTCGGATCGTGGTCGGCAGGCACGTCCGTACTCAACTGTAAGTAGCATTGCCATCTGTCGGGATATCATTCGATACACCACTCGGAACGCCACTGTCAACCCATTATAGGTCCCAATAGTCATAAGCGCACGCAGCCCGTCATGTACTCAAAGCCATTACCGTCCCTCACCACATTTGCCACACTAGTCCTCTAACTAGTCCTCTATGTCCGGGCGGGGACCCATACCATCCGATTCGACAACAGGTCAGTCATAGATTGGTACGCCATTAGACTGGCTAACACAGAACGCTTCTTGTAGGCGTGGATTCGGCACGGTGAGATCTCGAAACCTCCGACTTCGACCGCACTGATTGACTTTTCAGCCCGTCTTCTCGTCTCCAGTTGAGAAATCTTGTCCACAAGTGGGGACTTCACGACCAACGGGCCCATCAACGCAGTAGCGTGGTCCCGGATGCCTCGACATCCGTTATGGTTCCCGGGTTTCTGACCACAGCTATATGAGGGCAGTCTAGGTACCTACAGACGGATAAGTTGCTCGCGCATGTATCCGCTAGCAGCTGTAAATTTTGACCTACTCACGCACTCTCTAGGCTGTTCTGTCGAACGAGACCCGCGTATCCCGCAGTGGCCAACCAATGTTGAGAATCATAGACTCCAGCGCGCGAATCGGAGGCCCCGAGCATGGAGCTCCTAATTCAAGTTGTTCTTCCGGTAGGCCTGGACCGTTCGTGTTAGCATGCAGCAAACCTCAGGCTGATGGGTGTAATACAGAAAACTTACGACGCGTTCGAGGGCCCGGGCTCGGTACAAGCGGCTTTGAAGGCGGGTCGCAACGCCCGAGAACTGTGAATTCTGGTAGCACGCTGGTAGTGCCACTAGTATCGTTGTAGTACCAGGGAAGTACCATCCATCGGCAGAGCCTACCATTCCAAGGTTGACACGCTGGCAGTGACATCGGGCAATCGGCGCTTAAGTTGATTCGGGAAAGACCGGAGTTGACCCCAGACAGACGCGCGGCTCCGGCCTCCAACCAACCTCCGCTGTCGTTGTCTGAGATCTATCACATATCTCAACTATTTCAAGTTCCGTGGGTCCTCTTTTCTCACAGAGCTGGGCCGTTCAAAGCTGACAGCGAGTCCATAAGTAGACCGTAGTGCCACCACACCCGTAGACCGACAATGATTCTAGATCTCTTGACTCGGAAGTAAGCCTGAGCATTCCCATCCATGGAGCGTCTTGACTCTTGAGTTCCCTGCCACGGTTCAAGTGCCTATCGTTGACGCCATTTCAAGGTTGATTTTACAGGCTACCGGCCCCCATACCACCGTGCGACCATGCAACGTACAACCGGGGCGTCCAGGTCGTCAAAGAACCACAACCGAATCTGAACAACCACAGTGAGATCTTTCGGCGAGTGATGTCATCGACTCAGCTAAACAGTCATTCAATTCAACAGGTACAAGGGAAGGAGAGGTGGCCCATGTGTACACCCCTTATCATGTTCGCGTTCTCACCGTTCACGGACGAGAACGATGTTCTCGATGCAGAGAGCGGCATAACCATCGCCGCCCACTCATGCGCTAGTCAGTCACACCACTGGCAAACATGGACAAGGTTACGAACCCCATCCCATCGAGAGTTCTTCGATCATCTCGCGGTTATCTGTCAACATCGGCGCCAGCGGTGCAAGGGTCATGTCTGGTCAGCGGATTCCCAACGCCAGTAAGTGCAAGCATTCAGCAAGGAAATGCTCGTCCTCACTTGAACCTTTGCATGACTCGTCTTCCTTTTCGAGGATGAATACTACGCAACCTGTTCCCGGTAAGATCCTCGCTTGAACGATTCCATCTATCTCACGTCATCGCAGGAAATATCGGACTTCTTCGCCTACCATCTCTGCTGATGTGATTGGAGCCCTCCGCCATAGCCTTCTTCGAGCACGCCTGTACTGCCCACATCCAATCAGCATCTTGGCGCTCGACGGTCTGGACACCACATATACCACGGGCCCCTTAGTCCTTTCTCTCTCCTTGAACAACACCGGCAGGACCACAGTGACGCAGTCGCCCGTTGCGCTCCTGCCGAGTCGGACACTAGTGCAACTCTCCAGAGACTCCTAGGCATGATTTCTACTCCCAATTCTACGGCTGTTAGAACTCCAGGCGCGACGTCGACAACGTTTGCCCACCTTGTCAGCGACACTTATGGCCCCTTGCTGCTAGGAACGTTCTTCAGCCTCATGTAATTCTATGTTTCACCTTTCAGCCTACTGCGCCGTTGACACCATCGACAGCTTGTACGGCCTCATCCTGCACCAAGCCTACCAGTACATACGGCTGCATCCGCACGATTATACTTACATACAGGTGTTGGTAAGCAATATTCTCTTCGTCTTGTTACAGCTTACCAGGAGGCCGAACTTGTGCGCGCAGGTCGCCCTTTCCCTGTGAGTAGGACCACGGAATGGATGACTGCTAGAGACTAGCATCACTAATACTATCGGCCGCGATCCGCTAGGACACTGGAGACTCTGCACACCGTCTGCACCATGCATGTCAGGTAAAATCTTCCCCTTCACGACGTCGACCTTCCAGGTCTCATTCTTTATACCGCTACCATTCGCTCGTAACGAACTATTTCAACCCATTGGCACTACTAAATAATTTGTGGTATGCGTGCACAAATATGTGAATTTCGGGGATAATCTTTCTTACACATTGAACCCAGGTCTATGGACGTAAGTGCCTGCCAACTTGTGACTTAAACCTCGACCTGATGACGTCCCCGAAACCCATATTTCGCTTGGCGTATACAGTTGTTCATTCTGAGTGGGGTAAGTCCCGCCTACAGAATTATTAGCACACTCATAAATAGGTCAAATCTAGGAGCTCAGCCAAGTCACTTCGTATTTGTAGGCGCTATCTCCAACACTGCATCTGATGGCTTTGCTGATGCATCCCACGTCCTTTAGATTCTTCGTTCGCCGACTATACTTTAGTATGGACATGACTATTCCGTCCGTTTCTTGCGTGACTGAGAACCGTTGGATTTAGTTTCAGGGAGCTTCAAATACGTCGCTGTCCTTGCCATAAGTCCTCATTACGGCGATCTCCAAGGGCATATCTTCACGCGTTTCTAGGCGGTGTTCCTTGCTGCAGACCTAGGGTTTAGCCTGAGTGAGTCGAGCTGCATTATCCACGTCTCGTCCGTCGCGACTGACGTTGTACCGTCATAATTCGTCGCGACTGACGTTGTACCATCATAATTTGTCGGCTTAGCGATGACCATCCAATTGTGAGCTCCTCCTTCTCAAGCCGCGTACACCGTTCTGAAATTTTGGTGCCTTAGGTTCCGCACTATGGAGCTCGTTAGATTTTTTGCAATTACTCTCGTGCAAGAAAGCGTAAAGCTCCACCCTCTTTAGCAGCTGTGGCCTTACTGAGCTGTCTCGTAGTATTTCATGCACGGAAGGTTCGCCGCTGCCGCCGCAACGCACATCGTGACCACTGGGTCGCTCACATCAGGAATCTGTCCGATCCACTTGGCGGCCCTGATATCACTTATTTGACCTTGTCCAGCGACGCTCAGGTGAATCCAGTTGCTCTGAAAACCTCTGAACCAGTAGGTTCACTTCCTGACCCAGTGGCCGCTCAAGTCAACTTCAGTGCATCCCAGTGGTATCCATTCGTTATGGTACCGCTGCATTACAAGCTAGTACTAATTCTCTGGCCTTCAACAGCATGCGGCAGCGATGACTGCGGCCCTCGGACCACATACTGCACGCCCCGATGCAAGTAAGTACTTACCCGCTGTCCTCCGCCTGGTGCTCGCTAACGTGCAGCCACCACCCCGTCCCCTCGCATCCTCCCCTCGCATCCGCCATCAGCCTCCAAACTCTCCTCCCGACCTGCCACGAGGTAGTCCAGCTGGGAGTTTACAGTGCCTATAGCATCATCAGATGCAGCACGCGCGCCGAGCCGAAGTAGATAGCAAAACATACCTTCAAAAGTTTTTGCCTATGACTCGAGTCGTAATGCACAGCACCCCGGAAAGCGCCACAACCCCGCAACCGTGGTCGCCAGTCCCTACCGTTTACGCACAGTAGTGATAAAACCACTCACTTGGGGTCCTCTGAGCCTCGTGTCCTGTGTCGCAATCTCGACAGCTGCCCTCCAATATCTCCGCAAGCTCGCCCCGAGCCCACAGGCTTGTGCTTATCCCGACTATCCATGCTACAGGCGGAGCCTATGCACTGGCACTGCAAACGATGTTCATGTCAGTCATCTGATGCGACTCAACATACCTTGTAGCTGTAAAATAGTACCCGAGTGGTGATGAGGACGTCCTAGGCGTATGGTCTTGTTGTCGTATCGGACGCCAGTGAGCACTAAGTAGGAAGGCTAGAGTGGCTGGCCAAGAGGACGAGCGAGGGGGGGCGTATCAGCCGGGAAAGTGAGAGGGGGAATGATGAGGGGAGAAGGCAACGTTCAACTTCAACTTGATGCTACGCTGGCAAACGTCGCGAAGGCCATCGGCGGGGTGTGGAAACTGCCGAAGGTGTTCAGGGCAGGGCGCTGTGGCCTTACACGAACCGTTTTCGGCCCCCCGTTGCGTGCCTGACACCATGCGGTGTTCTCTTGATGCGCCCATATGCACGACCCGCTGATGAAATGCGAGGGGATTTCAGAAGATGTCAGAGGATCAGCTCGAGTCAGTCGAAATAAGCGGCATCAAGGCGTTCAGTAGCGGTAAGTCCGGATAAGGACCGGACGGATTCCTGATGCATCTACGCACTCCGTCGGATACCGAACGTCTGGAAGGAGTATGTGCTCCAGCGACTAGCTCCACACACAACGCCAGGTTGACTAACTCCTGCTAGGCGAAGGACAGTTGTCCACCTGGCTATGCGCTACGTCATGAACACAGGTGCGCGTGTTGTCTACTGCTGCTCCATGCCAATCCTGATAGCATTGATTCTCCCCGCACCCCAGGGCTCCTTGTCGGGTAAGTGTCCTGTGGGCTTTCTCGTGGTCTCTCGCTCAAATAGCCGTCTTTCAGTGCCTTTGACGTGATCGCATGGGCCTTCGTAAGTACCGTTGCTCGGGGCAACGTCACTCATTGCGGTTAAGCTGACGCCCAGTACGCAGGCTTTCGCCATTCCTGGGAAATCCTGGTGGTTGGCCTTCCATATCGTGACGGTGAAGCGTACGTTCTCCCCCCCTCCTCTGAGTCCGCTTCCATCGTACTGACGCGTACCCATTTGACGCCTCAGTATACATGGTCACCTTTCTCTCCGTGTAAGCCACATCCCCCGGCGCATCTTCTACCTAGTCTGATGCACCGGACAGCCTCAACTCGAGACGCCTCCCCGCGAACGGCGGCATAGAGATCTGTGGCACAGACTCGACGATCGAGCGCAATTTTATCGCTCGCGCACAGCTCCTCGCCACCACCGAGCGATACAATGCGCCCCAGGTATGCATCCACCTCTGGCTGGTTCTCCCGTATTTCAGACTTCGGCACTAACATTCACACCTGCCCACTGTCGTCACCTTCCTGTGAAAACAAGCTCCCGGAGCGCGGGCTGACGAGGATTGACATCAATGTCGCGACCGAGATCGAGGGCGATGGCGACGTTCGCACGGCGCACCGCTCCATGATCATCGAAGAGGGGAAGGTGGTGGGGCTGTAGTTGGGCAGATTCGAGTGGCTTGTTGGACCGCGCCGCTGTCAATGCCACGTCGGCATCGTGAACTGAAATTGTGCCCACTGGGTCGGTATGCTCTCAGGCTCTATGTGGTGGTATACACTTGGGTACCCCCGCTCGTACAATAGTCCGGTGTAGCATCTTAGCTCTGAAGGGTCCCGGTATATCTTATACGTCATGACTTGTGGGTGGATAAGGGCTCAGTGGACGGCGGCAGTTAACTGCTCGAGGTGAACGAGTCCTGCCCAACCTCCTTTTCCCACGCCGCAGCTTGAGTGCTGCGGTGCTCCGAAAGCGGTCCTTCGTCTTCATCTATCATCATGCTCTCGACTTCCCGAGTCTTCAACTCATTATTGCAGGTTCGTGGCTGAAAGGACCCTTATAAGGTGCGAGTATGTATATTTAGTCTGCATCAGTCGGAGTAACTCATGATTCCTCGGCGTAGAAGGACTTCGGTCGAATCGGCGACATGGCGCTCCCACTGGCAGGAGTTACTGCAGGACTTGCGAGTCGATGTGACCTTAGTATGCGAACCAAATGCGAAGTATGTTCGTATTTTCCCTGTCCACAACATAGTTTGCTAACTGGAAAACCAGAAGCGGAGCTTCGAGCCCCCAGTCTGGGGCAGCATGTTGAAGTATTTAAGATTAGGCTCCGAGGGATGCCTGCGCCTGACAGCGAACCACTCAAGGTTATGCCTGGCACGATTGCGAAGATCCTCCCTCTCCATGCCTGGCAACTATCGCCGCAAGACGCACAATCTCTCGCTTCAGCGCCTCTGCTGTGCTACGAGTTATTAGACTCTGGTCGACTCATCCTCCTTCTCAACCTCTTCCGCCTCACGCATGGTATCCCCGCTCTTAGAATCGCAGCTCCAGGCACGGTTTCCCCTTCCCATTATTGGGTCGGTGGAGAGCGTGGTTGGAATGGTGCTGATCGGCTCGTATGTCTCTATTGCGTGAGATAGTCCATCACATACAACTGGACCTTGCACTGACAATCGGGGGCTAGACTGTACGGGGTATTCCTCCACCAGACATTCAAGTACTTCCGAATGTACAAGGCCGAAGCACCATGGCTCAAGGGTATCGTAAGTCGTGCCAGCTTCATCCTTGGACAGTCATCGGAGCTCATGAAACGGCAGGTGATCACGGCTATGTACGTTGCAACCCCATGCCTCTGTTCACCGGCTCGCCCTTACCTAGATGGTATAATAGAGTATTGGAGACAGCAGTCACGGTCTTACATGTCCACATCGCGTATGCCTGGTATCTATTTTCGCTACTAGGCGCACTCCCTTATTTATGTTCTTCAGATACTACTATTTCGTGAAGAATTACGGCAATCCGCTGGCTTTCCTCCGGGGCGTTTGGTAATTCCGCGTTCATCTTTAGGTTTCGGAATATGTTCTAACGAACTCGTTAGGTCTCTCGACGTGCGTCTGGTGCTACTCGGTAGACAGCATTTTACTGATTGTTTTGGACAGCTATTTCCCGTAGTCACAGTAGGTGTCCCTCCATGTTTGTCCCCATTCGGAGCTCATAATTCCATGCACAGACCTGCATCATGATCAACTGCCAAAGGTGGTTTGAAGAGACCTATCTGTCCATGAGTATTGACAGATTGGATTTTCTCAGTTTTTACACCGTACGAATACTTCTAGGTACGTCGCTGTGTTTCGCAGCTGCGCCATATTCCACCATAAGGCTAATCCTGGACTGGGTACAGTGGGTCCCTCGAAGTATCGACTGTGGCTAGTGGTTGCTATCGTCAGTATTCAACCGTCGATTTTGAACATGCCCTAACCCCTACCAATTCGCCTCGTAGATCGTCCTTATGGGCGCCGCGCTGGGTATGTTCGTGTTTACCTCCACAGTACTCTCATTCCACTTCATATGCGGTCGGCAGGAGTCTCTGTAGGTGCGTAACGTACCTTAGTACTACCTTGATGGCCTGTTGAACTCCGAATACTCGCAGCATCGACGATCGTCGGGCAAGTTAATTCCGTGGCCCGCCATACGACCGCGGCTCATTCATGGCCTTATTTTGGATAGATTCCGAGGTATCACCCTCGACAACTTTGGAAGACTCCTCGTAAGCTCCTGATCCTTGCCATGGACATGCCTTGATCCACGTTCCTGACCCGGGTTCTAGTGGCTCGTGCTAGCCTACAACGCCGTGGCGTCCAGCGCAGACGTCATCCTAACTGCGACGTTGATTTACATCCTACACCACAGCCGCACAGGGTTCAGGAGGTGAGGATCCCCTTCAGTCTTGATGATTCACGTATGTGTCTCGAGATTGACACAACCGCACAGTACCGATTCGATGATCAACAGACTCATTCTTTACGCCATTAGTACCGGTGCGTCGCTTACGGTATCAATTATGCTTCCCCAATTAACTCCCTACGTAGGACTCGTCACAACGTGGGTTCTCTGGTACGGTATTCTTTGGTGTCATATCTCATACCGGCGCGCAGAATCTTCAACATCATATCCTTTGTTCTGGTAAGCATTCTCCTACTCCTTCAAACCTTCTTTAACTGACAAGCACGATCACGACCAGGTGCACGTTTACGGTGTCCGGAACTGGGTATGGCTGGGGACCATGATGACTGCAGAGCGCTGTGAGCGCAGTCCCTCCTTTGCCCATGCTCTCTCATGCTGATCTGCATTCACATGCAGTGTACTCCAACTCGCTCATGGCGGCGTACGTCACTCCTCCCGCATCCACCGCATTCAGCTGATCGTGCTCATACACTCCACGCTGGCCGTCTGACTAGACTCAACTCGCGAAAGATCGCCAGCAAGAAACGCGGGGACTCGACTGGAGCGCGCCCCGCCGAACCATACGGTACTGCTGTTCGCGCAAGCACGCTGCGCTTCAACAACTCTTCGACGACGCACGAAGGCATCGAGCTCCCTCAGGTTTGTCTCTCTCCTCTAAATCTATTTTATTGCGCGCGCTGAGGTGATACGTCGAGCAGGTTGAGTCCGGAGTGATATCGATCGAGGCGACGCGCTCCGTGGGCCAGGTCAAGATGCACCCTTTCGGAAGTCTAGAAGGGATATAAGGAGGACTCAGACCCAGGTCAAAGTAAACGAGATGTTTACCGTTCCAGTGGAAGGAACAAACATTCACGCGATTCCTGTCAACATGGCTGGGACCCCATAAAAACGACCCGAAGCCCGCCGTGACGCTGAACGCGTGCGGGGGGATGAGGCTGATGTCGGTCGGGGGCCAGAATCCCGGGATGTCGGGTTCACGAGGATCGCCTCTGAGCATATAGCCATCGCCGCTGAAGCCGCTGCTAGTTAGGGGTCGACGTCGTTTCCGTCCGGCGCGGAGAGACAATCAGTCTAGTAGCCGGGGAGCTTCCTCTTGACCTCGGTGAGAGCGTAGCAGTCTGGGGATCAGTCAGCAGCGGCCGAATGATCAATAAGACCGATGCTAGAGAAAGTAAGAGTACTGGGTGCCGTTGGCAGCGCGTTCGGACCCTAGACGAGAATGGGGCGGTCATGCATCGGGCTGCAGTGCCGCTACTTACGGTTCCGTACAATACAAACCAACCATTAGCTAAGGCTTGTCATGAAAGAGATGACACCGCTCACCAGTTCTCGAAGTGCAGGGTGCCAAAGACTTGAGTGCTACCTCGTACTCCGGGACCAATTCGAGGGGGCTGTGTCGTCGAGCAGGGAGCTAAGTCGTCGTCTCGACGGACGGAGGTAGGAGGCAAATACATCGGTGTAGTGATCAAGCATTCGGGAAGGACGGAAGCTGAGAAGATTGAATTCTTTTCCAACGAATATCGCGCGGGCCATCCAGAGAACGATGTGTGTAGGCCGAGGGGGGATGGAGAAATCCTGATCAATTTATTATGGAGCACTACGGTAGATGTCAGACGGAGGATCGAGTCGCATATACGGACGAGGCAAGGCAGCGAAAACACAGATATTGTAAGCGCTGTCGGGTGCCGATGGGACCGTACGACCGGCATAGGTGCGAGGTAAAGACGTCGGCACTAACTACATCATCGCATGTACAGGCAGACCGCAAGTACATTAGGAATACAACAGTGCTGGCGAGTGCAGCGAGAGCAATGAGAGGTGGCGAGCGAGGACTACATGGCAGGTAGAACTGAACGAAGCGGCTCTCCAGAGGACCGATGACCAGGGGATGTAGACCAGGCCTGATGCGTTGCCTTGCAGTGGAGTGCAGTGCATCATACTTTTGTAAAATGGTGTCAAGGCCGGAATAATCCTCGTCCAGCAAGGCAGCCGTACGTCATTGACGATTCAGCACCCCAGAGTTGGTGCGATGATCACTCTAGGGTACGACGGCCGACCACCTGTGCCGATATCTGCACGTTGCATACGCAGTCGTGGCGATAGACCGCCTACCGCATCCTTCGGCACTCTAAGCTTTCAAAGAATGTTCTGAGCACGTCGGGGTCTAGTCTCCGCATCATCTCTTCTCATGCCATCTTTCTGCCCGAGTGTACTCCTGGAGCACCGCCATGAACGATAGACTTCCTGAGCGGGGCCCCGAATCTCGTTCGCGCTCGTAGGCGGAAGGTACAGAGGACGACCTCGTACGTGTCCATTGGATGTGCATTGCGACGGCAAGGATCAGTGTGACTGTTCCTCGCCGAACATAGTAGCTTCGGTCCTGACCATGTCTGCAAGGACTCAACGACTCAACACTATCTGTTGACTCCTATATTCCCCAGCGAACGTGCAACATGTCTGATACGTCCATGAGCTCCTGACCGCTCGAGCATCTCGGACATCCTGAACGACTGCTCTTGGGCCGTTAAAGCCCGCCCTCCGAAACCGCTACACAACGCATCTCTCATGACGTCCTCAAGCATGTTTATCCCGGTCAGGACAGTAACCAGAATCTCAGGAAGACGCCGCAAGACAAACATGGCCGCCTGCGGGTTGGCGATGCGCGGTCAACCGAATGTCTCCCTTGTGGGCGGGCAAACGTCGCGTGCTCTCCTGAGGCAAGTTGGTAAGCTCCACGCATCCCCAGATGGCCATTCCACTGTTCCCATACGGGACGGCCGCTCGCACATGCTCACGCTTTGTAGCGCACTTGCGAAACCATCCCATGCCTAGACATCGCATGGAACCACTCACTTTAACATCCTGTTCGTCGGAACAGGACACGAAAGAAGCTCGAGATTGGGCCAAATAGAGTCCGAATTCTCCCTTCGGAGTGTACGTCAGCCGACGGGAGTGCCATCCAATTATCTTGAACCTTCGAGCGTCGACGTCTGAGGGACCACGAACGCTGGGTCCGGAATGTCTGGGAGCTACGGCAAAGAACGGCGGCCGGAAGTTCCTAGCAAAGGTCGGCGCCAAGTTCCAGTAAGCATAATATATGACAACAAGAGCGAGGTCGGACGATAGCCAGAAGATACATAGTTGTCGAGCGACGAGGAGGAGGACAGTGAAAAATGGCACAGCGGTGCAAATGGTGGCGTTCCGGCATCCTCCGAGCCCGCAGTGGCCAGTAAGCGCCTGTCTTGGGCAACCCCCGGCCCGGGGCCCGGACACTGTGACCTCCCCCTCGAGCTCTTCGCCCAGCCTCCGAAGTCGCTATGTGCTCTGGGTTGTCCAAAACACCAACGCCGCCGCTGCAATGCCTCTCCAATTTTTTCCGTCGGCAGGGGACTCGAACTTGGATGCCACAACTGCGGTCCCCGTCGCGGGGTTCGCGACTTGACCATCTCAGAACCGCTGTTGGCGCTGCTTACCAGTGATCGCGATCCGAGCCTTCCGATGGGTTGGAGGCACTAGCGAACTAACTGGGGGCACTGGCGAACTAACTCGTCTCTCTTGCAGAGATATAGGGAGTGGTTGCACTCTGCGACTGACCAGGGCCGCGATCAGCGAGAAGGAGTGTGCGAGTGTGATTGGAGAGACCGGCGTCAACGGGCGACAAGCTCTGAGGCATTGACTACCTTTAGAGGCGTAAAGTAATATCTACGGTGGTAAAGTAAGTAAGCCCTGCTTCCTCCGGCGCTCAGGCGCACGGCATTAGTGCCCCAACGCCCAAGTTAACCCATTTTCTGGATGAGCGGCGGCGCAGGTGAGGACTCGGGATGGTGTGGCGTTGTGGAGAACGGGAGGAAGCTGTGTGCGCGACGAGCATCCGGGAGAGCGATTCATAAAGTCAACGTTGGAAATACGATCTATAGCGCTACGCCATGCTCTGCACGCGGCCGCCCTCCACCTTCGAGTCCATGCCGTCGTCATACTGGGTATCCACCTCCGTGACGACCTTTAGGTGGATCGTGGTGGGGTTCGAGGTCGCATGAAAATCCTAGGAGTCCGTAAGCGTTCTTGTACAGCAACGGGGGAGGGGCACAGAGGCTGGGGATAAATAGCCTGGTTGGACGTACCGGGATGCTAGGATGCCGTGTGCGTCCGCGTACAGCAGAGAGGGTGCGGAGGTCCATCGTTTCGTCCTCGACGAGGTTGGTATTGAGGAACTTGCGGGTGTTCAAGCTACGACGCGGGTGGTCGCATGGGTGCGTTCGCGTTGGTATGGCGCGAAGAGAAAGGAGAGGCGCGAGCACTCACGCGACAAGGAACGTGTTTGCGTACACTGCAGCATGGGCGAAATAGGATGTCAGGAGCGCTGTACAGAAATCGCACGATATCCTGAGCACGCACGCTTGGTGAGGATGCAGGAGAGCGCAGCGTAGATGAAGTTGCTGGGCCACGCGATCGACTGTCGTCCAAGACCCGATCAGCGTCGAGCATGCACGGGATGCATCGTATCGGAACAACTCGGAAAGGACTTACGAAAGCAACGTTGAGGATGTGAACGATGCTGCGACGGTACGGGAAAAGACATGGGACGTCAGGGGCACACTCCGGGACACGGCGGAGCAAGGAATTGCAAGTACCTGTTCAGAGCACCTAGTGGAGAGAGAAAGAAGCATTAGCTTCCATATTGCCCAACGCGAGCGGCCCGCTCCGCCGGAAGCGCAGGGGTGCATGTAAGCATAACAAACCGCTCACCTGTGCTAATGGCATATGCTATCAGAACCTCGAGCATAGAGTCCGTTCTCGAAACCGAGTCAAGTCAGCTCACCCCGCAGACAATGCAGAGCACGGAAAAGGAAAAGCGCACCTGTTCAATCCCGTGCGGCTTTTACGGAGGACGTAGCAGAGCGTCACCGTGAGGATGATGTCGCCGGCCATCTGGCACGAGGCCCCGACAGAGGCGAGCCACTGGAGGGCGAGGCGAAGTCGGTTATACGCCAGAGCGATCAGCGCGAGCGCGCGCGCAACAGGGGGTAGGACGCACCGAGAACCGTAGGCCATCGGTGAAACTCACTGCCTCGAACCTGCAAGAGCGCGTGTCAGTGGAGGAAGAGGGAGGAAGAGGGAGGAACTGCGACGTACAGCTTCACAGAGAGGCCTGCGCGAAGGGAGATTGGTAGGAGAAAGCGGGGCTACGAACAAACCTGTGCGCCTCACCTGCGAAGAAACCTGGCGCAAGCGCAGGTGAGGACTGAGGATGAGACAGCATCGCCGGACACACCACACTTACCGACATTGCTGACGTTCAGGATGAACTGCGCGAAGAATCAGCTTGCCTGCGTTTTATATGCGCAGATGTGGGCAAACGTACCGCGACTATGACGATGATCTTGAACTTGGGTGCAACTGCGCGACGAGATGTGGGCCAATGACGTGAAACAGAGGCTTAACTACTTACACAACCATACTCGCCGAACAAAGAACCTATTGATGCGTAACATGGATGGTCAGTCACAGACTGTGGGAGTAGATCGGGCCGACGACCAACGTTTGTGAAATGAGCGCTGCTAAGGGCTGCGGGCCACAGGTAACACATAAGTCATGAGGTTTCGATAACACCAGGGGGATAGACGGAGAGCTTACTGCAATGGCAGGAAGTACCTAGCGAGGATCCGAAGCAAAATATGAACATAAATGCCCATTTTGAGGACGTATGCACTTACATTAAAAGACCTGTGAAGCGAGATTACATGCTTGGGTGCATAGGGAAGGGCAAGGGGATGGCTCACCAGACTGGCTTTTGAAGGAAGAAGTACGTTGGCTCCCAGTACTTTTCCACCAAGTAGAAGTACCTGCCCCTCTGTCGGACTCTGATTGCCCGCGGATGTAGGGGAGACGTACGCGATGTGTAGAGTCAGAGCCGAAATGAACGTCTCGAGCACGCTGCATTTGAATGAGTCTGCGAGTTTGAACGATTCGAACTGGCGGTGGACATACACCGTCACTACGACCTTGAAACGTACAAGGCAGTCAGCAATAGGGCAATGCCTGCGATACGAGTGGGATGCACGCACCCAGATCTTGAGGAGCTGGCGGTCGCTCGCATACTCGCGAAAATACTGATACATTTGGTGGAATAGTAGTCCGTTCAAGCTACCAAGCACGAATCAGCGTAAATAAGACGAACACTGTCGCAACGAAAATGAGGAACTCACAAGACTGTAGCGGCGACCGAACCCAACAACCAGGCACCCATGGTATTGGCCATAGGAATTTGGGGAAAGCTGGCGAGTGGGTCCGCGCCCACCGCCGTACCGTTTGTCGCACTGGTGGACATGGCGGTTCCGAGTCGCGAGATGAGAGTAAGCTGCAAGTGGTGGGGAGAAACCAAGGACGTGAGGAGGTGGTCGCCAGTCGCTAGAGTCGGAGGCGACGACTCAGTGGAGCCGAAAGACCAGACAGACCAAGCCAGGCTCGGGACCAATGTCGCCGAGATATATCTACATCCAGGCGCCTTTAATTTCGAATATCAGATGCCGCGTTATGTTTTAGCCTTAGCGAGCTTACCGCCCAGCGTTTAGTAGAGGACCAGATGGCGAGACGCGCGGGGGAAGAGCGGCTTCCATGCAGCCTCCGAAGGCCATGGGGCACGGAGCCGGCTCCGCTTGCGATGGAAAATGTCCGGAGAACGTGGTCGCGGCGCGACGGTCTTGCCGTGGATGATCGGAGATTTGCATGTCCTGCGGAATGAGATACGCGCATATTGCGGCGGGAAATTTCCCTTGAGAACCGTGTACCCAGGCGCACGGCTCAGGCGACACGAGCATGGAGTATCGTCTGTTCTGGTAGTCCTGGACCATTCGTGTCAGTACGCAGCAACCTGCCAGGCGTGTGGACGGGGACGTGCCAGTGCCGCGGTGGGGATACTGTAGTCAGGACCCAGAGGCGTTGAATGGGGCTTGCATTGCCCCTCCACCCAGTGTGGATCTAGGCAGCATGCTGGCCGTGCCGCTGGTACCGTATCAGTGCCAAGTTCACCGGCGAGGAGAAGGGTAAGAAACGCCAGGCGCATATCACCGAGGCTGGACCCGGGCGCCTCTCATTCGGAGAAAACCGGAGTGAGCCCACTGCGCAGGCGCGCCTACCCAATTTTCCACCTCTCGTGTTTACACAGTACATACACTATGCTTGCCTTGGATCTATATCTTAGCCATTTAAACTCTCCATATTTTGAATCTTCCCCTCAACAGAACTGCAGTCGACACAAATTAAACAATCGACTCGTTTGATCCCGGGCCTTGACGATTCTTGCGACTCTGAACGATCTTCAAGTTTTCTGAGACGTCATGAATGAATTTCCTGGCGCGTTGTAAGTACTTAATTGGGTGTCGTTAGCGTGCTTAGCGTGCTCTAGAGTGATTGATACCCATTGGCTCTAAGACTACTAGCCTACCCAGTTCTTCTCTTCCGTGCGACAGTTCCTCCTTCCACAGGCAAGCACTGCGTCTGTATCAAAGAAGCACCTCTGGATTGGAAGAACTTTGACGGTGAGACTTCTCACCAGATGATGTCATCGGCGCCGCAACTGACCAGTCTTTCGCGCCCAGAGGTACAAGCAAGAAGAACAGGCGGCCCACATTCAATTTTAGTACGGCCGCGGTCAACCGAGCAAGATCAACTGCTCTCAATGCAGGGAGGGTTGTAAACATTACCTCTTCGTACGCCGGTCAAATCCACCAGACGCCAAGCAGTGTTACAAACTCCATCGCATCGAGAGTTCTTTGATCATCTAGGTCATCTGCCAGCGTCGGCGCCCCCAACGTGCGCAAGGGATGTATCTAGTCAGCGGATTCCTCATACCGGTAAGCACATACACTCAGCCAGGAAAGCGTTGTCCGGAATGGAACCCTTACGTGGCCCATCTACCTTCTCCCAGATGGATGCTATCCACGCTCTTCCCGATAAGATGCTATTTGCTTAAACGTTTGGATCTGTCTCACCTCACCGCAGGAAATGTAGGACTTCCTCCTCTCTATCGCCTCGGATGCGGTTGGAGCACCCCGCTTCCGCCTTCTCTTGTTCACGCCTGTACCGCCCAAACCCAATCAGCACCCTGGCGCTTGAGTGTCTCGCGACCACATATACCGCCGGCTCCATTTCCTTCCCCCTCTCACCGCTCGGCGCGACCAAACCATATCTCTATCTCGAGGACTACGGTGAAGCAGACGCTGACCGAGCGCCGCAGAACCTCACGCAACTAGCGTAGTCCATCGGAGACTCCTCGGCATGTCTTTCACTCCGAACTCTACCGCTGTCGGACCTCCAGCCGTGGCGTCGACAACCAATGCAGCCCTTCCTATCGACGATACCTACGGGGCGTTGCTTCTCGGAACATTCTTCAGCCTTGTGTAAGCGTATACGTCCCATACATCCACCTCCGTTATTGCTGAGATACGGTCTGGCAGCTTGTATGGCCTCATTCTGCACCAGACCTATCGGTACGTACGGCTGCATCAGCACGATTATGCGTACATCCAAGTATTGGTGAGCGGCATTTATCCTCCGTTGTCTCCTGTGAAGGATGGTTGACGTGTGTGCAGGTCGCACTTTCCCTGTGAGTTGGACTACCGGAACCATGGTTGCCTCCCACCAGCTTTCTGACACCATCGGCCATATCCTCCCAGAACACTCGAAACACTCCACACGGTCTGCACTATGCACGCCTGGTCAGATCCCCGCCCTGAATTACATCCACTACTCGGCTCTCATTCTAGTTACAGCTACCATTCCCTCGTAACCAACTACTTCAACTCAGAGGCACTGACGGAGAAGATATGGTACGTGCATATCATTGTATGGAGTCTTGAGAGGGTCTGATTTGGGTGTCGGCTACAGGTCCCTGAATGTAAGTCACGAGAAACTTGAACCATTCACAATGAGCTGATCATACGGGGCGGCTGCACTTGATGCATGCAGTTGTTCATTCTCACTGGAGTAAGTGCGTCCCCAATACCTTTGTCGCTCCTACCAATAGCTATAATATAGGAGCTGAGCCAAATCGCTGCCTATTCGTACGTACCTCCTTCAAAGCTCTATGCGAGAACTCCGTTGATACAACCAGCCTACCACAGGTTCTTTGTCCGCCGACTGTACTTCAGTACGGATCTCTCTCTTTCATTCGCTCGTTCTTTGCATGGCTCAATACAGTGCTATAGTTGCCGGGAGCTTCAAATACGTCGTCGTACTAGCTGTAAGTGCTCATCGTGCTCACCCTCCAGGGCTAACCTTCATGTGTTTCCAGGCGTTATGCCTCGCTGCAGATGTAGGCTTCAGCCTGGGTGAGGCGAGCCGCACCACTCCCGTGCCCAATGACTAACATCATCGTTCGTGCCTCTAGCGATGACCATCGAATTGTGAGTCCGTAGTCGCCACCCACGCGTATCCACTTTCCAAATCCGAACGCTTTGGTGCGCCAGATTCCGTTCCGCCGATCCGGAGGTGTTCCTGGCAGTCAATCTCAGCGGCGGAAAGAGTGTGAGCTACTATTCCGCTCAGCATCGCTGCAGTAGCACTGAGTTACTTTGCAGTATCTCGTGCATGGAAAGTTCGCCGCGGCTGCGGGGGCACATGTCGTGCTCACGGGGTCGCTCATCTACGCGCTGCACCGAGGACAGAAGATCCGGAAGGAGTACGTCCTGTATTGGTTTACCCCGCGCGCGACACTGATTTGGCTGGTGCTCCTCAGACGGAAGACCATCGTTGACTGGGTCATGCTCTATGTCGTTAACACAGGTGCGTGTACACTACTGTCCCGCCCAGCTCGTGATATCATCGCTCATCGCTGTACGTCAGGGCTGCTTGTCAGGTAACAGCGTTGCAGGATGCGTTATGATCCTTCTGCTCAAACAATTGTCTTGCAGCATCTTCGACATCATCGCCTGGATCCTGGTGAGCGCTATCCTCGCTCAAAGCGGCCGGTGAGTCATGATCAAGCTGACCTTTGATACATAGGCCGCCGCCCTGTCGGGGACTGTCTGGTGGATCGCCTTCCGGCTCGTCACCGTCAAACGTATGTTAGCCCCAGCCCTCCCTTATTCTGTGTCCATCGCACTGACGAGTGCCCGCTTGACCCCTACCAGTGTACATGGTCACGTTCCTCGCGGTGTAAGCGCTTCAAAGCTTGGCTCTCTCCCCGTCTGACACCCTGGATCCGGGTAGCCTCAACTCGAGACGACTCCTCACGAACGGCGGCATAGAGATATTCGGCACGGACTCGACAACCGAGCGCAACTTCATCGCGCGCGCGCAGCGCCTCGCCGCCGCCGAGCGGTATAACGCGCCCCAGGTGAGTGACGCCCCTTCAACCTGCGCGATGTTGGAAGCAATGCGCTGACGCCGTCCTGGGGAAAATTAGCTCCCAGAACGGGCACCGACAAGGATCGACATCAAGGTCGCGACCGAGATCGAGGAGGGCGACGCCGACGTTCGCTCGGCGCACAGCTCCGTGGTCATCGAGGAGGGGAAGGTGGTGGGGATGTAGATGTACTTATACGGCCAGATGCGAGTGTCGCTAGGAATCGAGACGCTGGCATCATCCTGGCGTCCTGGACCACGATCGTTCTTGCTCTGGTCGCTGAGGGTCCTGATGTCTAGGTCCTAACAAGCCTCGTTCGCGGCGATGTTGTACAATAATCTTGTGTAATTAGTCGGGCTAGATGGGTATCGGTGTAGCTTGGACGTCGTGGGTGCATACCGGATGACGGCAAACATCGTTCAGCTCGTATGTCGCTACTATTACGTGAGTTTCTCAAAGCACACGGGGCGCTCCGAGTCGGTGGCGGTATAGACTGTATGGCGTATTTCTGAACAAACGTTCAAGTACTTCCGCACGTACAAGTCTGAGGCACCACGGATCAGGGATATCGTGAGCCGTGCGAGTTGTGTTAGGTGCGCGTTTCGGAGCTCACGAAATAGCAGGTGATGACAGCTATGTATGTTCTACGCCATAGCTCTGTTCGCTGGTTTCCCCTCATCTAGGTGATGCGGTAGAGTATTGGAGACAATGATCAGGACCATTGTATGAGCGGGGGTATCCAAGTCTATACATGCATCACGTGGAGAGCATAGGCACAATTTCAGTCCATGACGCGGACGTGGCATTGACAGCTGGCACGGTCCAACCAGCCACTCGCATCTGACCAACTAAAACACCACCACTTTCCCCTCTTCGAAGTTCACGGAGCTGTGCGTCGTGCGAACGTCGCCGTCGCTGTCCATCTCGGTCGCGACATTGATGTCAATCCTCGTCGGCCCGCGCTCCGGCAGCTTGTTTTTCACAGGAAGGTGATGACAGTGGCATAGGTACGAGGGTTAGCCTTACCGACGTCCGAAACCCGGGAGAACCGGCCAGAGGTAGATGCGTACCTGGGGTGCATTGTATCGCTCGGCGGTGGCAAGGCGCTGTGCGCGCGCGATGAAGTTGCGCTCGATAGTCGAGCCCGTCCCGAATATTTCCATGCCGCCGTTCGTGAGGTGTCGTCTCGAGTTGAGGCTATCCGAGGCATCAGACGGAGAAGAGTGGCGGGGTGATAGGACTTACACGGCGAGGAAGGTGACCATGTACACTATTAAGTGTCAAACAGATACGTGTTAGTACGACTCGGACGGAAGTGCACCTGGGGGAGGGGGAGGTAACGTACGCTTCGCGGTCACGATAAGGAATGCGATCCACCAGGCCGTCCGGGGAGTGGTTAAAACCTGCGTATCGACTGTCAGCTCGAGCGTGGCTATTTAGTATTCTCCGAGCAATGGTGCTTACCAAGATCCAGGCGATCACATCGGAGACACTGAAAGACGGCCCTTTGAACTACAGCTCATGACACAGCCCAGGGACTCTTACCAGACAAGGAGCCCTGGGGTACGGGGACAAGCAGAATTATCAGGGTTGATGGGGGTAGGAGTATTCCATACACCCACCTGTGTTTACGAAGTAGAGCATGGCCAGGTCAATGACCGTCTTTCGCCTAGCCGGTGTCAGTCAACCCAGCGTGGTGTGTGAAGCTAATCGCCACGTACGCCCGGATTTTCGGTACTCGATGGAGCACGTAAATGAGTGATCCGGTGGTCACGATGTGCGTTGCGGTAGCAGCGGAGAATCTTCCGTGTATGAGATACTAGGAGGCAGCTCAGTACGGTCGCTCCAGCTAAGTCACTTTATAGCGGTAGCACTTGCGATTTCTTGGTGCCCGAGGATGTCTGCCAAAAGAGCTTCGAGATCGGTGGAACAGAATCTAAGGTATCAAAATATTCAGAATTCCGATTGGACTTATGAGTGCAATCTCACAATCGGATGGTCATCGCTGAGCCGATGAATCAATCATGTAGACACTACGTCAGTGACGGCGCGGATGATGTGAATCGTGGAACTCGACTCGCCTAGGCTAAACCCTACGTCCGTAGCAAGGAACACTGCCTAGTAACAAGTGAAGATATGCCTCTACAGGATAGGTACGATGAGGGCTTACAGCTATAATGGCGGCATATTTGAAGTTCCCTGCCACTAAACCCAATGGCACTCAGTCACGCATAGAGCTGACGGAATAGAGAGGCCCGTACTGAAGTATATTCGGCGGACGAAGAATCTAAAATGCGTGGGATGCATCAGCAAAGCCTTCGAATGCAGTGTTGGACATAGGGCGTACAAATACGAAGTGACTTGGCTAAGCTCCTAGATTTGGGCTATTTATGAGTGTGCCAAATATTTTGTAGGCGGAACCTACCGCACTCAGCCAGAGCACCTAGATATACCAAGTGAAATACGGATTTCGGGGACATCATCAGGCCGAGGCTTAAGTTGCAAGTTGGCATGAACGTACATCCATAGACCTAGTATCAACACATAAGGCACGCTATCCCTGCAGTCCACACGTTTGTATGCACGTACCAGAAGTTATTTAGCAGCGCCAATGGGTTGAAGTAGTTCGTTACGAGCGAATGGTAGCTGTGACAGGAATGAGACCCGGACAGTGGACGTAGCGAAGGCAGAGAACTTACCTAATGTGCATGGTGCAGACAGTGTGCAGGGTCTCAAATATCCTAGCATGTTGTGGCCGATGTTAGGAATGCTGAGCCCGGTCCCCGGCAGTCATGCTTTGGGTGGTCCTACTCACAGGGAAAGTGCAACCTGCGCGTACGAGGTCGGCCCTCTGCTGAGCCGGAAGAGTAGGGCGAAGCGAGAATATTGCTTACCAGCAGCTGGATGTAAGTGTAGTCGTGTGGATGTAGCCGTATGTACCGATAGGCCTGGTGCAGAATGAGGCCGTACAAGCTGTCGGCGCTGCGTCAGCAATGCGGCAGACTGAAAGACGGAGCATAAAATTACACTAGGCTGAAGAATGTTCCGAGCAGCAAGGCACCGTAAGTATTGCCGATAAGGTGGGAAAACGTCGTCAACGCCGCGCCTGGAGTGGTAATGGCTGTAGAACTTGGATTGAGAATCATGCTCAGGAACGGTCTGGGGAGCTACACTAATGTCCAGTTCTGCAGCAGCGCAATGGGCGAGTGCGCGACTGTAGTCCTACGGACGTTGTTGGTCTGTGGTAGGAAGAGAGAAGGGACAAAGTAGCCATACGTATATGTGGTGTCGGGACCATTGAGCGCCGAGATGCTGATTGGATGTGGGCGGTACAGGCGTGCACGAGGGGAGCCCGTAGCGAAGTGCCCCAACCGCCCCCGAGATGGTAGGCAAGGAAGGCCTATATTTCCTGCGGTGAGGTGAGACAGATTGAGTTGTTCAAGCAAAGAGGATTTTACCGGGAACAGGTTGCATAGCATCCACCTCCGAGAAGGAAGATGGGTCACAAAAGATTCCGTTGCGGATGAGAGTTTGCTGGTTGTGTGTGAACGCTTACTGGCTTTCAATAGGACGGTTCATAATCTCACTCACCATCTGCGTGCCCGACTGGCGTACGAGTAGGCGGTGTTGTCTATGCCGTTCCCTGCGTCGAGAACATCGTTGTTGTCCATGAGGCTGCGGCCACGATATAGGGCGTGCCGGTCAATTGCCTGTATCTGTTGAGCTGAATGACTATTCGGGGGAATCGGTGACACCGCGCGGTGATTCGTGAAAGATCTCACTGCCAAAGTTCCTCCGAATCAGTCGTGCTTCTTTGACGATGGCTAGATGGCCCTTCTATGTTGGATGGTCGCCTAGTGGTAGAACAAGAGAGCCTTCTAGCTCATGGACTCTATTCTAACAACCATGGATGATGAGCACTCGATCCATGATAGAAAACTCCGGACATACCACGGATAAGAACGCTCACTGCAAGAGAACCTCCATTTATCGCGCGCTGCAGGATGTGGGTGCTAGTGGCAGTGGAGGGATCGGCTCAAGGAATCACTTCGTGCACAGTGGATCTGGGATGACTGGAGATCTCGTCAGGTTTAAATGGTCCAGCTCTATGAGAAAAGACGACCTACGGAGCTTCCAGCAGCTGAGGTATGTGATGGATCTCAGGCAGGGACATTGGCGGTTGGTGGCACAGCTCATAGACGCGCGCCTATCTATTCGGGCTTCCCCGAAAGAAAGACGCCAGATGCAGATGCCACCTCAGCGCGGTGGCGCTGACATTGCTCAGTCCTTGCAATGCTCCTCCGCCAATGGATGATATACTATCGTGGTACCACTACGGTACTACTGACACCATCAGCGTGCCACCCAAGCTGTGGCTCCGAGGTGACGAGACTCACCTTCAACCTGGCTAAATCCTGACCGCACATCAAGTTTATACCGAGCCCTCAAATGCATCGTAAGTTTTCCGCATATCACCCATCAGGTTTACTGCATGCTAATGCGAACACGAACGATCCAGGAATACCGGAAGAACACTTAGGATCTCAATGCTTGGGGAGCCCGAATCATGCGCTGGAGTCCGTGGTCCTCAAGATGGATTGACGGCCACGAACTACGCCAGTCTCATTCGACAGCCCATGCCAATCTCCGGTCATCCATGAGAACGTCCTCGCACGGAGTCCACATTCCCCGCTCGTAAATGGAGCCGAATCCATGTTCCAAAACTTTCGGCAGCTGCCTGGTAACCCGGCCGGCCCGTCTCGCGCATCTGGTCTTCTGCTGGACGCAGGGGGGAAGTCGTAAACCCTAAAATATGCTCCCGGTTTTGATATTCGCAATTCAAGGTGTATACTTGTCATTTATATTTATACTGTCCAATTTCGATCCGAAGCTAGCCTTGTCTGCCCATCCTTTCGGTGCCATAGCCTCGTCGCCTCCAACTCCAGCAGTCCGCGACGTTCCAACTGTCATCCCACGTCCTCGGTACCTCTCGTCCCGGGTTCTATCGCAATAGCCCACGGCCATGTCTCCTGAGAAATAACAAACGGCATCTGGAGACCTTCGCGACGGCTTTCCCCATGTTTCCATGGCGATGGGTACTTGGTTGCTGGGCTCAGTCGCCACTACAGTTTTGTAAGTCCGCCTTTCTCGCCGTCGCAGTGCTTCGCATACTGACTCTCGGCCACTTGGTAGCCTAAACGGAATACTAGTCCGGCGAATCTACCAGCATTTCTGCGAATATGCGAGTGATCGCAGACTCTTCAAGATCTGGGTGCGTCCGTTTTACTGCCCGCATCACTGTCTTGTAGCTAATGGTGGTTTTTCAGTGTTAAGTTGGTAGCGGCGATGTACGTTTACTCCCTCGAACGGTTCAACTTTGCAAAAATTCATCGGATCCCAAGGGCCTTGAGATGATATTCGGTCCTCGTTCTGCACGTTGCGTACGTTCGTTCTGGATGCATTCACCGCCAGACCCTTTGGAGTCCAGCCGACGTGCAGATACTTCTATCTATGGAAGTGGAAAGGTGCTGGGACTCGATGTAGGTATTCAACACCATATACTTCATCCTAGTAAGCGTTTCCGCAACCCCACCAACGATTTTAGCTGACGCGCGCGGCGACGACTAGGCGCACCGCTATGGCAACCAGGACATGGCTCGGGACGTTAATGATTGCGGAACGCCATGAGTCCCTATTTTTCTATCCCTAAAGCCCGTGCGCTTCCACGCTGACGGGCATCCACCCACCTGCAGTATACTCCAACTCGCTCATGGTCGCATGCGTCGCTCCCAGTCCTTCACCATGCACCGCTCCCAGCTGACGATGCTCCTAGGCTCATCTCGAGGAGGACCACGAACAAGACGCACGAGGAAGATGACCTTCACGGTACATCGTGCCCCGCCGAGCCGTACGGTACCGCTGTCCGCGCGAGCACGCGGCGCTTTCAGAATTCCTCCGAGATGAACGCGGCCATCCGGCTCCCGCGGGTGCGTCTGTCCCCTCTCTCCACGCTTTGTCCGCAGTGCACACTGACGGATGCCGGGTAGGTCGAGTCTGGGGCGATATCGATCGAGGCGACACGTTCCGTGGGCGACGTCAAGATGCATCCCTTCGGAGAGGTAGCGGAAACATAAGCAGTCCGGCCTGTGTCGAAGCAAGCAGAACGCTTAGCCTTGTGTTGGAAGAAGTTGGCGGATATGTACACTACTTGTTATTGGCGCACTCGGATGGCACCAGTGAACATTAACGCACTGTACGCGTACGCTCCGAGTCGCAGACTCTGCGCGAGCCACCGCCATCGCCGCCACAAAGGCCGTGATGAGTGAAAGTGCATATATGCGCGCCGAAGCATGCGCATGCCCATTCGTCGCCCCATCTGTCTGAGAGCGAGTCGATATATGCTTTGTTTTTTCGATCCACCAAGCGCAACAAGAGGGAGCAGGCGTCTTGGCCCAGCGAATTTGTGCTCTACCCGGCCCGGGGAGAGGACTGTGGCTGGAACCCGCACCGTATCCCGCTGTGGTGGCACGGCGGATGCGGATGCAGCAAACGCCTCCCCAATTATCAGAGTCTACCTGTACATGTAACGTGGTCATCTAGGCCTATGGTATCCTAATGAGACCTCATTAAATCCGTAATACGCATCGCCCGAGTCCGAGTCGTGCCACACTCTACTCTACTCGCAGAACGTGATGACCAAGTTCATCTGTGCGTAGACAACGCATTAGCGTCGCCTCCTCGGAGAAGGGGTATACGGTGCAGAGAGATGCTTACGTCGTTCTTCTGGCATGCGACCTGGACATGGGTGTCGTCCGGCTTGAAGAACGCGGTGTCGCAACTCCCGCTCTTGCAGTCCGCGCCGGTGTTGTCACACCCATTGTAATAGCTGTACAGACACAGACACAATACACGCAGGTCAGCGACACTCGAACATCGGGGGATGGCAATGCCAAAGTGGAACGAAGACTGACCCGAAGCCCGACGTGACGCTGAACGCGTGTGGGCGGATGAGGCTGATGTCTCTCGAGGAGCCCGAGCCTGCCGCGGTCGGGTTCACGAGCGTGGTCTCGATGAGCGTGCAGTCGTCGCCGTTGAAGCCGCACTTTCCTGTTGGGCCAAGGGAAACAGCACTTAGCTCGTGCTTAGGATCGCTGGTCGGAGCGGGAACACACCTGTCTGGAGGTAACTATACGGCGTATCAGTACCCCACGGTTGAGGACGATGAAGACGAGAAGACCCACGCAATGGCGGCGGTGAGGAGGCCGTTAGATGTGTAGTCGGCCGCAGTGGAGAGGACCTTCCCGCCAGCGATAAGGACAGCTGAAGCGGGTGTCAGTATGGCAGTGGTGAGCGAGCCACGTGGAATTTCGGCATTCTGCGGGCGTTGACCGCATGGGCGCTTGACGCACACCTCTTCCTCGTCCATCCACCACCATCGTTGTCAACATCTTCCAGTCTGAGCCCCGATTTCTTTGCGGTCGCTGTTCCTCAAGAGGAGCCTCAAAATGTCGCATGGTGTCCGTGAGTCCGAAGGAGATATATTTTGGTACACAGGGTTGCGTGCCTCGTGCGACCTAATTTTTCAAGCTGGTATTTGCAGCTCATGGTCCCCTTCGAAGTTCAGCGAAGGACACCTGTCGCGTATTATTGGTCATATCCTTGTTATATCAAAGTTATGCTGACCCTTGAAGATCTCCCTGTTGAAGCGTCCGCATCCGATTTTTCGATCTGAACGCGATTTGTTGGGAGTGATACCATCTTCTCGATTCCCATTCATACCCAAAATAGACTCTTGAGTCTCGCATGCGCGCGTCGCAAGTTCTCCATATCAGGGTCGGTGACTGAGAACAGTGTTGTGGACCGCTCGCTGCTTGGGCTGGGCTGTGGAGAAGATCATGATCGTTTTTACACTACAGTACGGTGTGACGAATCCCGTTGGCGGCGGCGGCAAGTGCAGTTGAACTGTCCGCTCCTGCCAGTTAGGCTATGCATCACAGGACGCATTTCCTGTTTCAGGAATGGAAGATTGACTGCATCGAGTGGATTCACTCTCACCTCTTTCATATCTCGTGCCCATTGGACAACTTCTGTACGACTTCGACAGACGGAGCTCTCTTTCCCTCCCCTGTCTCCCAACGCTCAGCGAAGGGTGCCACATCATGACGAGGGGCCGCGTCCATCTTCCCTTCGGTGGTTCTGAAGTTCATTTAACTTACCGATCATCTAACAATCTATGTTCCAGACCCTTGGCAACTGCGTTTTTGTGGCTATTCTAGCATATTGGGATGCCTTTTATGGAGCCCTCGCAACAAATGGGCGGTGCATATCTCTCTTCCGTTGTGCTATATGCCCTTTGCCCTAGATCTCGCTTGTCACTCGTTCTCATTATGTCGTCCCCCGCCACGGGATCGACCCCGTTTTCTATGGAGATGCCTTCGCTAGGCGACACTTTCGGAGTGCTACTCCTGAGCACCTTTCTTTCACTGATGTGCGTACCCCGTCTTAGTTGGCTCCTCGAGTGTTATGCCCACGTTTCCTAGGTTATACGGCCTCACCCTGGCTCAGACTATCCGGTATAGACGACTGTACCCATCTGACCGTTTGCTCTTGAAGGGCCTCGTATGTCGTTCCACTCAACCAGACCTGTAATGATGTTGACCCTCGAAATTAGGTGTTTGCCATCTTGTACGTAATTTCTCGGACTTTCCGCTTTGGGTCCCCACTCCTACCGACCACCCGGTCACGACCAGTCTTTCGGATACATTCCACTCTGCGAGCATGATCGATATCTGGTATGCTCACCATATTTCACGCGTGGACGCCTGGGAAAGGCTACTGACGAAGTTTCAGTTACCACTATCTTGTGAGAAACTACCCCAGCCCCGCCGCGCTCGCCATACCCATTTGGTACGTCAACCTAACTACCATGAAACTCCCTCTTACCTTGAGCTCACTTATCGCATCGCAGGACTGTGAATGTAAGCGATCCAATGCATTCGAGGGTGCGCGAAGCCGCTCAATAGCGGGCGGTTTCAAGGTCTTGCCCCTTTCTACCGTGTGTACCCCGCCTACCCTCTTCCTACGTCCGGATTACTCTTCACGTCGATGTGCAAATATCAGGGTATCAATGCCCTTCTGTCTCAAGGGTAGTCGTCCTCTGTGCTCGCTGTTCCCGTGATTGTAGCCCGTTCTGATACATTCCGTTTCATAGATTCCTCACGCGAAGAATATACGTGGGTTAGTAACCGCACAATCATCTTTGAATTGAACATAACCAGAGCTTCAATGTTGTGCCAGTCACTGGCGCAATCAGTTGCAGATATCGCCTGGTCGTGTGGTTCATTGTGAGTCCCTCTATTTACCGCGTAGAGTCGATGCTAAAGGACTTGCATACAAGACCTGCCTCCTTTTTGTCGAGTTTGGGTTCATGATTGGTGCGTTACGTGATCGAACACACAAGGGCTTCATGCACTTAGGGAAGGACGTCACCCTAGCCACCACCGTAGCAAGGTATCGTCACATTCAATCATCCCCGTGACCACCAATATCCATGCTAACCACTCGTCCCTAGCCTCAATGATGCCACCTTCGAAGATGCTAACCACTCCGTCGTGCGTGCACCCAGCTCCGTCCCCCCTAGTGTTTTAAAATAGGCTCATATCGACCGCTGTCTAGTGGATGGACACGGCAATCTTCGGGATCGCAACCACCGTGGACCTCATCCTTACCGCAACGTTCGTCGCCATCATGCGTCAGAACCGGACCAGCTTCCTGAGGTTTGTTGGCATGGTGACTCGCCACCAGCTAGTTGTGCTGACGCCGCGCTCGGGACGAACTTTAGAACGGATTCCGCATTGGACATGCTTGCGCGGTATGCGGTAGTCGCGAGTAAGTCCAGCTCGCCGTCCAGACTCGGCATGGCTCGCTGATGGACGCGCGTCTTGGTCCAGCTGCACTCCTCAGGTGTGTAACAGAGGTTCAGAGCTTGAATTACCGATATGATGTTGCCCCCGGACGCACAAACAGCGCGCTGGCGATCCCGGCCTTCGTATGTGTACGTCTATACTTTAAGTTTGATACCGGCTTCTTCCGTAGAGATGCTAACGGAGAGAGCTGCAGTCGCTCGCGCTGCCTCACACCTTCGTGTACTTTGCGATCGCGATCCCGGCCGTCAAAGGTGCGCGCGCCTTTCCGGCATCCCAGTCTTCTCTCCCGAGCCGAAGTCTGACCTGAACTCACCCGCCGGCTCCCTACAGTGTACTCCAACTCCGTGCTCGCCGTGTGCGTATCCAAGTCTTTCTCGCTCGACGTGTCGGACCTGTAGGCTGATGTCATCGTTTCCAACTTTAGGCTGAACTGTAGGAATTCCCTCCCACGCCCGGGCATCGCGGTAGACCGCTCGGAATGGGGACATGTGGAACTCCCTGTCTTTGGGGATCTACGAGGAAAACTGAGCTCCGGTAGCTGCGGGACCCTTAAACTAGCCGACATTGGACAGGTGAGCTACGCTAGTGTGTAACACGTTTTGCTGCCCCACTCACCCGCACACAGGACGTTGCGTCGTCGCACGTCATAACTAACATTGTTTCGCAGAACGTCGAGAGATCGGAGTAGACTGCGGACTGAACGTGTAGCGTGGCTAAATCGGGCGATCGTGAACCGTGTTTTGGTGTAGGCGAGCACCACAACATGACGAATGACAGATCGTGCAGGAATATTTGGAAGCTTCTGTTCGACGAAGGACAGGCATACCGTCGCTACACTGCTTTGTACTCCTCTGTATGTATGAGCCTCTGGAGGGAACAGGGACAAATAGAGGGAAGACATGGGGAATGAGATTGGCATGCCCGCAGGAGTCGCGCGCGCTCCGGCTCCGGCTCGTGGTTATGCGGTGGTCGAGTGCGCGGTCCCCCGCCCAACGATGTTCCACAAGGTCCCATCCATCAGCAAAATCGCACCCCATCCTATGGATCTTAGGAGAACTTACAACTTACCGGTGAACCTAGAACTTGTGGTTATGCGGTGGTCGAGTGCGCGGTCCCCCGCCCAACGATGTTCCACAAGGTCCCATCCATCAGCAAAATCG